>LZPB01000004.1:565-211105 GCA_001676865.1 Ceratocystiopsis minuta
AAAAAAAAAAAAAAAAAAAGGCTCGGCGCATTGTTCCTGGCGCAGTTAGCGCAAGGCGTGTTTGCGCAGATGCATTTTGCCGAACCCGGCTTTCCCTTCGCATATATATAGAATGCACGCGGCAGGATCCGGGCATTGCCTTGTTTGCTGTCTATAGCGCACGCGTCTGTCGTGCCTTTTTTTTGGCTGATCTCAACCTCGCCTCGCGACGTGGCATCACGACGCCCAACGCCACCATGACCGACGTCCCTAAGACCTGCAAGGTCGTCCTGGCCGACTCAATCGCTCGGAACCTCCTCGCGGAAGTGAAGCAGTCGCTCGAGGCCGTTCAGCGGCAGCAGAGCGCCCCGCGACAGCTCTGTCTGGCTGCCTTCCTGGCCAACGACGACCCCGCGGCCGTTAAGTACGCCGAATGGTCTCAGAAGACGTGCCAAGAGAAGTGAGTGTGCCTGTGTCTTCTGTCCTGTGTCGTTCCCATGCTAATGGGCATCTACAGCGGCTTCGCCTTTCGGCTGGTGCGCGTCAACAAGGATGTCCTCGAGGAGGCAATTATGAGTGCCAATACCGACGACACTGTTGACGGCATCCTGGTCTACTACCCCATCTTCCCGGGTAACCCGACCCACGACCGGTACATCCAGGAGACTGTCTCTCTCGACAAGGACGTCGAGGGCCTGTGCCATCGCCACCTGCACAACATGTACCACAACATCCGCTTCCTCGACCCGCCGCACAACCAACTCAAGTCCATCCTGCCGTGCACGCCGCTTGCTGTCGTCAAGATCCTCGAGCACCTGCAGGTCTACAACACCGTCATCCCCTACGGCAACCGCCTGTACGGCAAGACGGTCACCGTCGTCAACCGCTCCGAGGTCAACGGCCGCCCGCTGGCCGCGCTGCTGGCCAACGACGGCGCCACCGTCTACTCGGTCGACCTGACCGGCACGCAGGTGTTCACGCGCGGCCAGGGCATTCGCCAGCCCCGCCACCAGGTGCTCGACAAGCCCGCCGGCTTCGGCCTGGAGCAGTGCCTGCCGCTGTCTGACGTCGTTATCAGCGGCGTGCCTGCGGAATCCTTCAAGGTCCCCACGGCGCTGCTGCGTGAGGGCGCTGTGTGCATCAACTTTGCGTCCTCCCGCAACTTTGACGGCCCGGCCGTCAAGGAGACTGCCGCCATCTACGTGCCGTCCGTGGGCAAGGTAACCATTGCCGTGCTGCTGCGAAACCTTGTGGTAAGTGCAAAGCAGTAGAGGCAATAAGCAGAGATGCGAATGCTAACCATTGTCAGCGTCTTACGGCCAACCGTGACGCTCTGAAAAAGAAGGATTAGGCTACAGGCCCAGTGAGAACGACTGGAGGTTCGTTGGATGGCGTCAAAGGGTGAATTGGGCTAGATGTTTGATTTGGCAACAGGTTTCTGGATGGCTTATATAAAGAAATAAGCAAAAAATGAGACAGGAAACGTAACACCACAGCGATGAGATGCTTTTCTCGTTTGAAAAGTAGAGATATGCCATTTTTGCGCTGTTTTGCCTTGTTTTCCCTTCCGTTTTTCTGGAGAGACAGGTAGGCAGGAAAGAAAAAAAAACAGGTATTATACATGGTCCGATTTCCTGCATGTCCAACAAGAGAAGAAAGCCAAAGCCGAAAAGAAAATATCATGACAAAACAGATCCTCCAAAGCCCAACCCTCCGCTGCGTCAGATCTAGCCTGATGTCATCGTTTCTCTTTTAAGACGTGCCCATATCATAACGACCCCTTCTCTCTGACCCACTCACTTGGACCACATCGTCTGCTTGGCAGGGCAGGGAAGAGGTGATAGGGGCAAAGTGTATCGTGGAAGGAATCTTCCCTACTCCTGGTCACCAGTAGGGTTCTTCGTGGAGAAACGGCTCGACGTTGCGAAGTCCAGGCGCAGCTCCCGCGAGCCCAGCTGCTTGCCAGCCAGAGCCTCCTTGGCCTTGGTGGCGTTCTCCACCGTGTCAAAGTCGGCATGCGCGAAGCCACGCGGCCACCCCGTTGACCGGTCCACGGCGACGCGCACCGCCTTCACGCCATCCAACACGCGGAAGATCTCGTTGAGATCGGCGTCGGTCGTCTCGTACGGCAGGTTGCCAATGTACAAGGAGTCGGTGGGCTCGTTGGGCGTGCGGCGGCTCTCGGTGGTCTTCCGCTGAGGACCTTTTGATTGCACGTTGCGCTCCGAGACAGCCATGCGCCGACCGTGCCAGAACATGCCGTCGGCCTCCTGTATGGCCTTTTGCTTGTCGGCGTCAGTCTCGTACCAGATAAAGCCGTATCTAATCAGAATGTTAGTTGAGCTCAAGAGGACCAACATAGGAACGCCCCAAGAGGGAGAACAAGCAGGTTTTTTTTTTTTTAAAAAAAAAAAGAAAGGAATAACACACCCTCTGCTCAGACCCCGTGGGTCGCGGGCAATCACCGCCTTGGAGACGGGCCCGTAGTGTGAAAACGCCTCCTTCAGGTGTTCCTCGGTTGCGTCAAAGACAATGTTGCGGACGAACAGGCCGTAGGGAGTCTCCACGCCTTCGTCGGCGGCAGGCGCCCGCACCGAGGTCTTGCCAGCGGCCCCAGCGTTGATCTTGGAAGCAATATCCTCTTCGGACTCCTCCGCGTTGGCCACACGGGCAGACTGGGAGAAGAAGCGCGCAGCAGACGTGATGTGGCTCGTCGCAGTGGCGGCAGCGGCAATGCCAACAGACGAGCGGCTGGCAGAGGCGGCCGAGCGGATGAACGGCGCAGACACGGCGCTGGCCGGTGCCGAAGCCGAGACGGTTGCGACAGAGCGCAGGACGGCACGACGGAAGGAATGCCTGTTACAGTTAGTAAAACGCAAGAGACGCGGAAAGAAGCAGGGAGAGGGGAAGTAACAAGCATACATTGTGAGTCGGGATATGTCAAATTGAACAGAAACAAAAGCCAAGAACTGGATGCTGGTAGTGACAAGGAAACACAAGACAGGTCGTTGGTTTGGAGATAGAAGATTTCCTGCCAAAAAAAAAACTTCCAAAACCCCCGGATAAGGAGGAAGCTATCATTCGACTAGTCCCAAACAGGACATAGCGCACCACCCATGCTTACATACTCTCAATGGTCGCGATCGCGACTGGACAGCTGCTGCTGTTCTTCTTTTCTCCTTCGCCATGAATCGACTTCTCTGTTCTGTTGATGGAGACAAAAGACCTGTGGAATAAACGAAACAGTTTCATAGGCTGGGTTGTGGTTGACAGAAAGCCGGTGCACCTGACGACAGACCTACCCTCTCCCACCTCGCTCTCCGCTGCGTGTAGCGCTGCTGCGTTTTATGCACGTGGAATCCATGAGCATTTCCAAACAGACATGCGCCACCGTTTGTCCGCGTCGTCCACATGGCGCTCGTTCCCTGTGTTGGCTTCTCCGAGTACGGCGGCATGGTGTCCCTAGGTAGGCAGCTGCCCAACAACGCCAACTCTCCTGGCAGGTCGTTCAGAAATTTTGGTGATATCTGGGCAGGCATGATGATAGTCCTTGCTTGCGAGTGCGTAAGATACTCCGTACGGCCTCCATGCTGTCTACGTGGGACGGGCGCCTCCGCTCCGGTTCTCTAATGGGTCCCCTACTAGCTCTCGGTTCAACCCTCGGCTTCATTCTCGGCTAGACACTCCGCTTGACTCTCCCCAAAGTATATAGGGCTCACAAGTGGAAGACATGCTCGTACGCGGTAAGATACTGCGTACGGAGTAGACATGGACTGCGCGGTGATGCTCTGCCCCATCTCTCGCCCACGGATGGCGCGGAGAGACATGGCGACTACTCGTATACGAAGGCATGAGAAGGTGGACCGGCGGTGGCCAGCTGAGAGGATGCAACAACACTAGAGCGTCTGAGACAGCATTTTCTTTATATTATGGCGATGATCGTGGGCCCGGAGGAACTGTTCGGCCTTGAAACCTGGTGGACTATGCTTTCTTTTTTTCCCTGTAGATCTTTTTGCCTTTCTTTTAGGCGGTCCTCCAGCACTTCTAGTCGTTTGGTAGACTGGGGATCCCCGTTGCGGGATAACCACGAAATATGGACAAATGAACTCACGTACGGAGTACTCCGTACGAGTAGAAGACTCGCTGTGTTTTGATGAACCGAGGAGGGAGGATGGCTTCCCTCTATGGTATGGCAGGGGCTCCCTGGATCGGGGATTTTTATTTCTATTTCTATTTTTGATGTTTTCTTTCCCCCTTGTCTTGCTTCTTCTCCATTTGTTTCAACATGTTTTGATCGGCCCACTCGTCTCCATCATGCCAATGCTCTTCTCTCCTTTTCGCCTTTCCTCAACTTCCCCCACCATCGCCCTCCCAGCCTGCAGCGAGGATCACCCACCACACGTTGCCGTGAAGCGTACTCCATATATCGTTCGGCATATGCCCATACAACGTAGCACAGCACACGGCATTGGAGTAACTCACGGTTCTAGGGGCCCTTCCCCTATCCGGCACGACATGTAGATCCTCCTGTCCGGAGGGCTGGGTCCGTGCCCTGTTACTCTCGCTCCCTGACACGGGCTAAGGGTTAACAGGCCTTTGTGTTCACTGCCCCCATACCTCCCACCCCTTTATGCCGTTCTACTCGTACAGTGCCAGCCGGAGAAGCTCATTTGTTTTCGTCCGTGCCCGTCGTTGGACCGTGCGACGCCGAGAACGTCTCGCCTGCCACATATCCGTACGCAAAAACAGGCTTCCCGTCCCCGGGCAGGCCGGGGAATACAGGCACCACCTGTCCAGTTTTCTCGCATCCCTTGTTTTTGCCGAGTGTCGCGTCGTCGGTCTGTGTGCCACTCTCCGGCGCGCTTCTGTCCGCGTTTGGCTACCTACTATTTTTCGATGATGCTGTGATGCCGGCGCATTGAACACAGCCCGCTGGGCGGCGCGCGGCGAGCACAGGCCGCTATGAGGACCAACCATATATGTATACGTGCACGCGACATGCAAAGGGCTTGGGGGCCAGACGTCACCGTCCCACTACCCAAACCAACGACGCCACCGTCACGATCGGGCAGGCAGGAAACCGTCTGGCAGGGAGACCGGATAGATAGAAAATGCCGACCCGGCACGGGGGCCTTCAGGTGTCGTTGGAAGCGAACGTTCCAGGCCAGGATGAAGACGCCTCAAACGCATCTCGTGGACCAACAACCAACAGGGCGACGAGGTGCGGGTGGAGACCCTTGCATGTTCACCGGGCGTCATTGGCCAGAAATGGAACGGGCTGCGGCGCGAGCTGAACAGGAGAGAACGTTGAGAGGAGGAGCGTGCGGCCCGAGAAATGCGCCCTCGTGGTGATCGGTATCTTACGGGGAAGAAGCAACTAATTGGTGGCGAGTTGGAGCACCGACAGGCGCTGGAATGTGCACGGTATGTGCAGGGGATTTCAGGGGCATTGAGACCCGGCGTAGAGATGAGCTGTCTCAGAGGCCGCAGAGGCCGATCGATGTCGGCACGAGCATCTACGAGTATCTCACGCAGTACTCCGTCCTCGAGAGAAACAACAAACGAAAAAGAGCACGGCGGGCCCAATCAAAGCGGAAGCCAGGCAGCCAGCCACAGACCGTTTCCAAGACACCGCAATTCAAAAGCGAATCCGCCGGACCCATCCGTGTGATGGGACGCTCCACGATCCATTCACGGCTGCGACGCAGCGCACGCAGATGGCGCTGTTACTCTGCCTCCCACGCTGTCTGATGCATCGTTCACGATCTCGCATCCACGCACCGTCCACGCGTCCACGCGTTCATGCATCCTCGCATCCTGGTCCGGCGTGCGCCCCAGCATGGGGCTGCCTGGTTGCCACAGCGCCCATCCTCTCGCTTTGTGCGCACTAATAGGTGTCACTCCGCATCGCTGTAATCTCCTAACCGGATAGTGCAGAACTACAGATGCATAAAACGCCTTTATGATCTCTTTTACGTACGCTTTATCGCCCCCCGAGTCTTGGGGCGTGCGTGCACTGCTTGAATTTTTGTTTTTCCATTGACCACGCTAAGACACGCCAAGCACCCGCTGTGGGTGCAGAGACAGCTCCCCTGAGTGGCTGCCACAACGGCAGCTCTTAGCGCGAGTCCACTGGGAGACCTCTAAAGTGCGTCGCCCAGCGTGAGAGAGTATTAATACAGCGTGCAGGCTAGCCGTACGGAGTACTCCCGACTCCATATGGGCACTCCCCCCTTGCTTCTGCAGTTGCACCACCAGCACGGTCAATCTTACAGGCGCTCTCCGTGCGACGTGCGAGCATTTGCCGACAAGCCGCGGCCGCACGCCGAGTCCTGTGCGCCGTGCGCGCCCGTCCACCTCCGCAATCACACTCCGGACGCGTCGCATCTTGCTGATACGGTACTTACTCCGTAATACTCAGTCGTACTCGCAGGTATTTTACCTCCGACGCCACTTCTTGGCCCCCCCTTTCCTTCCAGAAAACGTGCTGACCCTCCATTCTTAGCGTGGCGGGCAGGCCCACTTTACTCCTCGCGGCCAAAGCACAGATGCTCCCTGATGCTCGCACGCGTCCGCTGCTCCGTTCCTTCCCTTGGCCCCGAGCACATCGTTCCTGGCTCCAATGCCCGCAGCAATACGATACCGAGATACCCTAGGAGATAATACAGGCCCGCTGGCCCCCCGCGGCAGCATCGGAACGCACCACGTCCTCCGTAAGACTACGGATACTCGCCCGCACACCGTTCCTCCCTCCCATCTGCTCCACTCTCCTTGTCAACACCAGCACCCACACCCCCTACCGCACTGCCATGCGCTTGTCTGGGGCCAACCAGCCCTGCTAAACTAGGTGCTTTGCACTACTCGGAAGTTCTCTCTATCTCGCTGCCTCTTCCTCTCTCCTTTTCCTCTCACCTCCTCTCCCCATCTTCCGATCGCTTTCCTCTTTCCTCTCTCCTTCCGCCTTCCCCTCTCGCATCCTGCGCCTCCCTCCTGTGCGTCGTTGTGTCTCGCACTCTACGCCGCCCCCCCTCCCCCCCCTCTCGTTTTCGCCTTTGCGCCCGAGCGAGCGCGCTCTTCGCCTGCCGTCCGATTGCCGGTGCTCGACCTCCTGTGCTTCGTCTCAATTGCTCTTCCCGAAACTCGACGTCTTGGCTCCCGTCTTGTGCCTGTGCGAGCTTGGATCGAGAGCGTTGCATCCCTTCCTTGCTCTCAGCCTGTGCTTGCGGCCCTTGCATATGTTTGGCTGAGCACTTGGCTGTGCCTGGCCTCTTGCTTCCTGTGGCCCACGTTTCCCTCCTCTAAGCGAACGAGAGCCCGGGCTCGTGCGACCACCACCCGTCGAACGCGTGACAGCGGGCTGCGGCCAGAACAAAAGAACCGCCAGAAAAGCCACCGAGATCTCCTTGGCTGATCGACCCAACAACAACGGGCGACCCCAACAACGGGCCACACCAACAGACCGAAAGACAGCAAGCATATCTGTCGATCTGCGGCCTCGATCCGATAACGGCAAACCGCCAGCGCCACTTGAGCACCTTTTGGACCGAATTGACTCCAGTTCAACGTGACCATTTTAATTTGGTTGCCTCGCAGATCCCATCCATCGTCCCGCTGTTTTTTTCCCTCTACACGCCCAAGTCTAGCTAGGATCGACTCTGCTCCACCGCCTGAAGCTGCTCGAACGGCTCAGCCGCCTTGGCAGGTCGCTTGGCTGCCCTCTCATACGGGAGTTGCTGCGCATTCATTTTGTGGTGGCAACCCGTCTGGCTTCTGCCGCTCGTCGACGGCTTGCCCTCGGGACCGTTGTGCCATGGACTACCCGCCTCACACGCAAAAGCTGCCCGCTGGCCTCGCAGGTGTTCTAAACTCCCCCGAAAATCGCGATTCTGCCTATTACTCGAACACCGACGCTTCTAGCAGACGTACGCCTTCCCCACGGCCACGTTCCAGTGTCACTATTCTGTTCACCCCCCCCAAGCTAATTGACCCTCTCTCACAGACACATCGGCAGCGTCGTGTGCCGGAACTAGCTCCACGGAGCCCTCGTCCACATCGTCGATCTCCCCCAACTTTTCTTTCCGTTCTGGACCCTCCCAGGTGCTGGACAAGACACCTTCTCCGACTACCAACGCGAACATGCTTCCCCAGCCGTTGGTCTCCCCATCCGTGAGCAGCATGAGTGTTGCTTCCATTGTTTCGCCCACGTCGCCAAGCAGCGGCGATCTGCGGCGACTCACTGCGGAACGGCCTCAGTCTCTCGACTCGGCACCCAACAGCGCTGGCCTCACGGCAGCGTCTGAGTACGATCCGATGGCGCGGCGCGAGAGCGTCGACAGCCGGATCAATCAAAACTTCAACGAGATGCGTTTGGGTGGCAGCTCGCCATACGTCACCCATAGCCATTCCACAACCTCGTTGCACAGCGCGTACCAGGCGCAACAACAGCGTCCGCCACGACAAGCCATGGATTCCCTGTCGGTTCATCGCATCTCCAACGGCTACCAGCCGAGCGCCGACCGCAACCTCGGCAGCAAGATTGTGCGGACAGCCCCAGCAATCACCGGGCCTGCAAAGAGCCAGATTGCCCGTGCCGCGGAGCCGACAAAGGGACAGGCGTGGGCTTTCCCCGAGGAAGAAATTCAACGCTTGCCGTCGGCGGCGAGCCAGTCCTTCCACGACTCGCGCCGAAGCAGCCTTGCCGACTCGTTTGCTAGCAGCCAGTTCACCACCGAGTCGCGCATGCCGTCAGGCCAGCGGCGCTTCGACGATGGAGCCAGCGACTACCTCTCTAACCAGCGCCTGTCGGGTGCGTCTGCCGAATACCCAACGACACACCACCACGGCCTGCAGCACAAGCAGCTCGATGACGTGCAGTCCGAGAACGGCAGCGCCCACGGCGGCTCGCAGCCGTACAGCCGGACCCCTGAACTGCGCATCAGCCACAAGCTGGCCGAGCGTAAACGGCGAACCGAGATGAAGGAGCTGTTTGAACAGTTACGCGATCTGATGCCGCAAGAGCGCGGTTCTAAAGCCTCTAAGTGGGAAATCCTTACCAAAGGTATGTGCTGATGTCCTACCCTGCAAGCGTGTGCTTCTGTTATCTCTTCTTTTCTTTCTTCTTATGACTAACTTTGATAACCAGCGATCACGGAACACCAACGGCTAGACGACACGGCCCGGGCCGCTACGCAGCATGCTTCTGCAATGGCTGCCGATTTGGCCTCGGTCAAGAGCGAGCTGATGTCTCTGCGCATGGAGAACCAACAGCTCCGTGCTGATGTTTCCCGCCTGCAGGCGAATGCTGCAAACAATGGCCAGGGGCCCGGTCTGTCTGACCCATACGCCCGCGGGCCGCAGCCTGGACGGCCAGAACTGCCGCCATTGCGAAGTCTGAGTAACGGACTGCTGTCCGGCTCCACCCCGCAGCAGCAGCCGCCACCCGAATCGATGGCAGGGCTGCAGTACGACCAGTCGCGCATGAATGGGTTCCGGCAGACCGACCGGTTTCTGAGTTAACGAAACATATGCATTTTGTCTTCTCTTGTCTACTCTTGTCTTTGCAAGTATAATTACCCCCTTTCCTTTGTCATACGTGCGTCCACTTGTCCTTTTTTTCCCCCCCTCGTCTGTGCGGAAAATCTTGCAAGCTGTCCGGAGCTCAGTGAAGCAGCTTTCCTATGTTCACGGCGTTATGTTTGTTTCCGAGTTGATCTGTGCGTGCGTATGTGTGTGTGTGATCCTACCTGTATGTTCTCCGTTGGTTTTTGTCTTGCCGTTGTAAAGCACGATACGCATATCACAGCCTGTATGCCCCTGGCTTATTGTTTTCTTAGGGGCTCTTGGGCTTTTGTCCCTTGAGTTTTCCGTTCGCTCTTATTTTTTCCTTTGTTCTTTGTCACTTTTCTGTTTCCTGGTTGGTCGTTCTCGGCCATCACCGCAAGTGCGTCCACAGACGTTTGCAGTTGGGGTGGGTATGGGCTTTGCGGTGTGCATCGTTATATATACGGCGGCTGGGATGGGGCTGGGTTGTTTTGCCTTCTGGTCTTCTGGTCGGGAAGAACAGGCAGCTAGAAAAGACCTGGGGCGGGCCGCTTGTGCACTGATTTAGTGTACGTCTGGGCAAGCGTGGATGATGGTGAAATGGCGTCGGAGACAGCACCTATACTTTTTCGAGGCCAGCTGTCCAGGGATACCCGAATAGCCTGATCCAGCATTATTTTACAATGAGTGTGCAGACTCTGCCATCAACTGAATTCAAAAGAATATCACGGGATTGGTCTTGAATCATCTTTCTGGCCTTTTGATTCATAATGAAAACAATCAATCATATCCGCTTGCTCCCTAGGCCTGTTTGGTGATTTTCACCTGTGTTGTCGACGCTCCCGTCCCCAGGAGGTAATCACCGCCAATGATTGCCATCAACACGCCGTAGAGACCGCGCAATGGCCATATGGTCCATATGAAGGACAGCAGCCACGGTAGCAAAGCATAGGTCGATGGATCGTCGTGCACGTCAACCTTGACCTTGTCGTACACCGTCGGCAGCCACTCAGCACCATACTTGGCACGGACAAGGTCGTATGACTTGCGGTCGTAGTGTGCCCAGAACTCGTCTTCGGTATAATACGCATGAGCATATAACCACTTCTTTCCGCCGAGCGCCTGCACCTTCTGCTCGAGCTCCCGATTCTTCTGTATGAAGCTGTTGCGGTCGGACCCAGACGGCAGGGGACCCCAGACGCCAAAGTTCATCAAAGTGCTCTCCGGCGCGCCTTTTTTCAACAGGGCAAAGTCGGAATGGAGGCCATGCCGCGCGTCCGGCGAGTTGCGTGCCAGCAACAGCGGGCAGAGCCAGAGAGGGTAAATGTTGAGCGTGTCTTGAAGCCAGTCCACAAACTCGCCGACCTTGTCGTAAGGCACACCAACATCCTGCACCATATAGAAATCGGCCAGTCCGCTCTTGTGCAGCGCACGGTACATGACCCGGGTGTGCATGAATGGGTCGAGGATGAACCGGGTGATGCGGTTGAACGGGACCAGGAAGTAGTTGAAGGAGTACTTGCCTACCCAAAACCCGCCGCGGTCGTAGCGGAAGAGATAGTCGACCAGAGGGATGTACTCGGTGATTGTGGACTCCGGAGCCGTTGTCAGCCTTTTCAGCATCCGGCGGACGTGAACATAAAACCAGGGATCCTGACTGCGCGTGAAGCGGGTGGGCGTAACACCTGCGGGAAGCTCGCCGACCAGGCTACCGGAGCAAACGACTGTGCTCGTCTTTGAAAACATGATGCCGTCGACATAGTCCACGTTCTCTTTAGCTGTCGGTGGCAAGTCGCCTTGTCAGTACGAGGGATGGTGCCAAACTAAGCAGGCCCGCGTAGCACTACCTACCTGTTTCTTTTTCAAGCTGTTGCATGGAACCGGCGACTGTGGTCTGAAGCGTATATGCCAGTTGGACATACGGCCTGGCGTCTTGGAGCTGGACCTCTAGCAGGGTAACGACCCCGAGTGTCCCAAAGGCAGACGCAGCACCCCAGAAGAGATCCGTATTCTCTCCCGTCACGCGCGATGCCCGGGTTACCTCGCCGCTAGGGAGCACAATCTCAATCCAGTTGATTGTCGCATCAAAAGGGCCGTGGCGGAAAGACGAACTCTCGCCAGACGTGCCTGAGAAGCCACCGCCGACTGTGATACCGGGGAACTCCATAACAACAAGAGGAACCAGGCTCTTTTCAAAGGCAGCGGCGACGAGTGCGTCCATGGGGACATTTGGCTCGACGAGCGCCGTCTTCTTTGCGGAGTCGATGCTCAGCACGCGGTTCAGCGAGCTCGTGTCCACGGTGTTGTCTGGCCGCCGCGTAGAGCCACGCGTGCTGTTCGTGGAGCCATGGTAGATGCGGAAGGGTTTGCGAGTGGCAGCAAAGTGCTGGACTCGCGCAGACACGGACTTGACGGTTTCTGCGTGGGCGTCCATCATTTCACGAGAGAGGTGGCTTGGAGGATGGTGGATGAGGGATGGGTAGAGTGGGTGCCGGTCGCTGCAGCCCACCGCTTTGGCAGAAAGTCGGACGAGTGGTCAGATGTTCCTTCCCTCTACGGCAAAAGCTGGAAAGGGTGGGAGAAGGAAGAAGGACAAGAAACTGCAGTTTCCGTGAAACGCCTGTATGCCCGTGTCCTTCGACGCTATCCCGTTTGATTGGACGCCCTGCTTTTCTTCCGACAAGCCAGCCATGTGCAGAATGGGGCTGACACCGTTCAGCGGGAGAACCCACCCCCCCGGGACTAAGGGCGACTAGCAACCCGCAAACCCAATTACACGCCTCCCGAGACAGCACAGGGAGGTGTGGTACTCAAATTAGGGACTGTAGGTGGTTACGCAGGTATGTGCCTCGAAGGAGCGCCTATTACGCTTCCTGGCTTTGGGCTGCAATGAAGGGCTGTCCATGCGGCTCGGGAAGCCGAGAACAATCCCATTCGTAGACGCTGCTACCAGGCGGTCGCTTTCCCACTGGGCCCGGAGCAATTGTGACAGAGTCTGGCAGTATTCGCCCGAGTTACTCGTTCACATAAGAGTTACTTCTCCCATCCATTGCCATGTCTCGGAGAGGCTGAGTGTTCATGGGCAACTCAACTTCCGACAACGTCCCTCTCCTCTCCCACCTCGACCCCCTCAAAAGTCAAACGTCACCAACTATATCTCTGTCTTGTGGCTGCCGGCTTGCCTTTATATGATATGGATATATCCCTCTTATGAGGCGTATCACAAACAAGATGCGTATCGCAACCATTGAATATGTCTCGGTCAACACACCCACAGCTACCCAGGGCTGGACATTCTCATCCAGCGATCGCGGAACTTTCGAGCTGATCTGGGGGTGCTTCCTTACGATCTTTCTTTGCGGATGGAGCACCGTCTGTGTGAACGTTTCGTCCCAGAAAGCAAGCTGGGCGAAACGGCTCTGGAGAAAGTTTCTGGTATTTTGCGAGGCTCTGGCAGGTCCAGAGTTTATCTTCCACACGGCCCTCGGGCAATACATGACAGCCAAGAAATCCGTCAAAGACTTTGAGGGCTTCGAGTCTGGCGAGAAAAAATGGTCGATCCGGCACGGGTTCTTCGCCGAAATGGGCGGCTTCGTCCTCCACTCGTCAGATTTCGTGCCATTTCCTTTGACTGTCAGCCAGGTTCATTATCTTGTGACACACGGCTTTGTTGAATTCGAAGATGTCCTGGTCGACAAGCAAGTCATCGAGGACAAGAACAAGTTCGACGCATTCACTCGCATATTGACGACCATGCAGCTCACTTGGTTCGTCATCAACACGATTGCGCGCGTGTCTCTCGGCATGGCCATTTCCACACTGGAGCTGAGCACGATTGCCTTCATCTTCTGCACGTTGTTTACCTGTTTCTTCTGGCGGATGAAGCCGCAAGACGTTTCGGCGCCCATCGCCATCGAGCTGAAAGTGCCACTGAAGACCGTTCTCACGAGTGCTGGGAGCATCGCAGCCCAACCATACAGCTACACGCCGCTGGACTTCGCCAACGACAAGCCACACTGGTTCGAGCTCGTCTGGAGGTACTGCTTCAACATCCCCGGTGCATTGGGTATTAAACCGAGCTTCCATTCGAAAGCACGACCCATTGACAAGATCTGGGACGACCGCTTTGCTCAATTAGGCCTGTGGCCTAGCATTCTTCTGGCTTTCGTGCAGGTCAGCTTCGCAGGCCTTCACTTTGCTGCCTGGAACTTTCACTTTCCAAGCCAGGCGGAGCGGCTATTGTGGCGTGTCTCCGCGTCGTATATTATCTGTTCTATGCTATGCACATGGCTTGCCATCTACGGGGCCTTTGAGCTACTGCCCTGGCTCACAAGGCCACAACAACAAGACACGAAGACGGACTCGTGTTCGGAGGAACGAAAACGGTCATTCTTCTACCGACTGTGCCAGCGCAAGTGCAACAATTCGCCCGACAGGAATCATAGGGAAGACATTCCACTGCTTGCAGCCGCCACTTTGGTTCCCTTGGGGGTCTTTTATATATTCTCCAGAGCCTATATCATAGTAGAGGACATTGTCAATCTTCGCGAACTCCCTGCTTCTGCTTATGATGCAGTGAACTGGAGCTCCTTTATTCCTCATTTTTAGGTGTTCGCTTGGCAAAAAAAAAATCCATTTCAAAAAGGGGCGTTTTCATTGTCTTATGTCGAGTGCAAGCGACCAAATATAGCTGTTATACCCACTGTAATAGTGCTTCAATTTGTAGCCCCGGATGCGCTGAAGCTAGTCAGCCCGCGCTAAAGTGAGCTCCATTCCAGGTGTGGGTGAAGTGACCTTCCTCCCTTGACCTCCAAAACGAAGTCGACTTCCTCTTCCTCGCAACTACACAACGGTGGCCTCACAACTCGGCTGAGGCTCTGACCAATTGGCTGTTGCTTTTTTTCAGTTAAGAATGCAGCATCTCTGTCATTGGCGCCGGAGCAGTTTATAGCGAGGCGCCCCGACACCGCGCATTCCTATCCGTCGTCTCACTCCATCTTTCTCTTCCGTCCCAATGCTCTTTCGTCCACGATTGATCCGCCATCGTGACCGGGGGCGTGCCGCGTACCGCCGGTGGCGGCGCCGAGTTCTGTATGCACTGCTCGTCCTCTTCGTGCTGGACGCTTTTAGCATCGTGCGCAGCCGGGGCCCGACGGTTCGGCTGGAGGTGCCGGAGGAGACGGCTAGTGCGGCCGCGCTGTCCATACCCCGGCCACCGTCGGTCTTCATAGTGTCTGTGCACCGCAACACGGAGCCCATTCTGCGGGCGGCGTGGACGGCGAGCGTGCTGCGGCTGGTCGACGTGCTGCGCGCGGCCGGCGTCGATGTGTTCGTGTCGGCCATCGAGTCCGGGTCGCAGGACCACACCAAGGAGGCCCTGTCGGTGCTCAAGGCGGAGCTGCGCACGCGCCGCGTCGGCCATGCCATCGAGCTGGGCACCACGGTGTGGCAGCAGCTGGACGAGCTGAATGCGTGGCCGGCGGCCGACTCGACGCCCGCCACGCGCCCGCCGGGCTGGATCTGGGACCCGACCGAGAACCACTACGCGCTGCGGCGGATCCCGTACCTCGCGCGCGTGCGCAACCAGGCGATGGCGCCGCTGCGGAAGCTCGCGCAGCAGTCGCGCCGCTTTGACCGCGTGCTCTGGGTCAACGACGTGGCCTTTGACGTGGCCGACGTGCTGACGCTCCTGGACACGCGCGGCGGCCACTACGCAGCGGCCTGCGCCGTCGACTTCAACACGTACCCGCTGTACTACGACACGTTTGCGCTGCGCGACGCGCGCGGCGACAAGGCCGTGTCGCCGCACTGGCCCTGGTTCCGTGCGGCAGACGCCCGGGCCGCCGTGCGCGCGGCTCAGCCCGTGCGCGTGCAGTCGTGCTGGAACGGGCTGGTCGCGTTTGACGCTGCGCCGTTCTACGGCGACAACAGCGAAAGGAGCGACGACGGCGGCGGCGACGGCGGCCTGCTCTTTCGCGGCATCGACGACAGCCTGGCCGAGTACCACCTCGAGGCGAGCGAATGCTGCCTCGTGCACGTGGACAACCCGCTGACGGCCACCAAGGGCGTCTGGCTCAACCCCAACGTGCGCGTGGCGTACAGCGTGCCCGTGTACAACCAGGTGCGGCGGTCGGCCGGCGGGCTCTTCCCGGGCGCCTGGGCGGCCGTGCACGGCGAATGGGTGAACCGCTGGGAGCGGGCCAAGAGCCACGTGCAGTTTGCGCTGGAGGAGCGTGCAGTGGCCACACGCCTGCGGAGGTGGCGGCGGTCCATGGAGGAGGCCGCGGACCGGCATGACGATGCCACCGCGCAGAACGAACCGGGCCGGGCACGGCCGCGGGGGGAGCCTGGAGCCGTCTGTCTGATCAACGAGATGCAGATCATGTGGCAGAACGGGTGGAAGCATTTGTGAGAGGAAGTACTACACCACTTCTTCGTTGGGATTTTGTTCTTTTTCTATACTCTCTTCCCTGGAAACACAGTAGGAGGAACCCTTTTTTCTTTTGTTTCTATAGAGGAACTGGAATACAGCATAAGACATAAAGAAAAGGATAGAGGATATACAATACAACACAAAAGGAGCTTTGCTCTATATATACAACACGAACACCGTAGCAATGCAAAGAGACCAGAGCCAGTCGGGGCGAGTACCGTACGGGTCGTCGCGACGAGCAAGAAGACGCCTCCCCTCACTTGTTGTGCCATAGCAGCGTCCGTAGACTGTCCCAGTGGTTGCTCTGAACGTAGATGTAGCTCATGCTGTTGCGCAGGCTGGACTGGATCTCGGCGTCGTGGTACCGGAACAGGTGCATGACCATGGCCCAGCTCCCGGCGGCAAAGGCGGGCCAGGCGTAGTGGCTGATGCTGTCCGACAGGGGTTGCCGCGACAGGATGGGCAGGCCGACACCGGGCTTGACGGCCAGCTTGGCCAGGGCGAGCACCACGCGCGCAAAGACGTAGATGCAGATCTGGAAGTTGACGGAACTGATCTTCCCGGAGCGCGAGCGCGCACCGAAGACGAGGTAGCCGCCCAACAGGCCGGCCAGGAAGCTGTCGTAGGGACCTTGAAGTGCTGTTAGCAAAGATCGGAATGGGACAAGGGAGAGAAAGAGAGTCATCTGCGCATACCCTCTTTCCCATCTGCCAGATATTTTAATGCTGCGCAGGTGGTTTTGTAGATAACGGCAAAGCGGGCGAGGTTGCTGGCATGTGTGCGTGTCGCGCGCAGGACAAGGCCGACCTTTTCACGGAAGCTAGACAGAGAGTCAATACACGGAGTCGAGCGTGGCAGGCAAAGAAAGAGGGTGGGGGGGGGGTTGCGCGAGCAGACGTACGTTCCGGATCGGAAGAGGAAGACCATTCTGGAGGAGATAAGAACCGCGGTTAGCAGGCATAGCAACATCAAACGACAGGGCCAGGCCGTCTCCCAGCGGCAGCACCGTGCACACTGCAGATCGGAACCTACACAAGCGCGTGCGGAAACCGCACTTTGGAGCCGTAGACCAGGCCATTGCGTGCGCCCTTGATAATGGCAAAGATGTCGTGATATCGCGGGTCGGTGACAAGCTGGTCAGCGTGTAACTGTGAGAAGTAACGGAGGAGGTTAGCGAGTTGCCGGTATGCAAGGCCCTGCGTTTGCTGAATGATCTGCTCCTGAACGTACCCTGAGCAACGTGAGGACGTCTGCTGCCTGCTCGGAGAGAGACATTGTGGTATGAATAGAAGGGGCGGAGAACAGGGAGTAGAGAGACAGTCGACGATGAAGACGGGGTGAGGCGACACGGATCGGAGGGCGGCGGAGGCGGAAACGAGGCGCGGATGAAGGTCGAGAGAAACAGAAAGACAGAGGAGCCCCGTCGGCGTCGCGAGAAAAGGAGGAAGCGTAGGAAGAAGGGCAAGAAGACTAGATGGACTAGATGGAAGACAGCAATGACAGAGTTCCAAGGAGTCCGACGATGCGATGAGAAGCGTGCTGTCCTGGCGAAATGGCGAAGAGGTGTTGTTGATTTGCCTTTTTTTGTGTCTACGGCAGAGCTCGGTTGGAACGCGCCGAGGCTTGTGATAGACGAAAGCTGGGGCTAACCGAATAGTGGACACCTCCAGTGCATTTTCCCCGCGGCTAGAAGACGCGCTGCGATAAGATAGCGTTAGTGTCCACGTTTCTATGGCGGCCATATAAGGAGACGTTCAATTATAAACACGAATGGGAAGATGGGATGAAGATAGACAATTGCGAATTATTACGTTATATGTTTAGTAGAGTAGGCATCCCGCGTCATCGTTCCATCCTTTGCTTGCTTCCAAACGCCAATCGTCAAGAGAAAAGGCAGAACAAACGAAGGAAATAGGGAAAGGTCCCGAAAAGAACCAAATTAAAAAAAAAGACGAAACCCAAAACGGTCAGTAGCAAAACATCTACTTTGTCTTCACCACCGAGCCGATCTTCAGCTCAGTTCCAAAGATCGTGTCCCAGAAGCGGCTCGTCACACCAAAGCCCAGCTCGTAGTCGAGAAAGTGGTGCGCCAGGTGGTACTTCTTGAGACCCTTATACCACAGCGGCAGGTTCTGGTGGTGCAGGAAGTAGTGCGTGAGGTCGTAGCAAATATAGCCAAAGATGCCGCCGCAGAAAATGGACGTGGCCACGTTCCAATCATACGCGAAGAGTGTATGGGCCAGCCTCCAGAAGGGGTACGCCAGCACAACGAACAGCGTCGGCGGCATGACCAGGCGATACTTGTCCATGGGCAAGTAGTGATGGACACCGTGAAGGGTGAAGTGTAGCGTGATGCCAACGCGGTTGTCGGGCAGGTAGTAGTCGAGGTGGAACAAGAACCGGTGCAGGACGTACTCGACGAGCGTCCAGATGAACACACCCAGCGCAAAGAACGCCACCTGGTACAGAGGGTTCGAGAACCCGCCGCTCGCTAGGTACACGCCGTATGACACGCACGGAAGCCAGACGATCGGCACCACCCACCACGGCGTCAGGCTCAGCGGCTCCAAGAAGTTGCCAAAAAACGGCGCCGACTGCCCGCCCTTGTAGTGTCGTGGCCGGTGCACCTGATCGAGGTAGAACTCTTTGGTGAACCCGCCAGTCCACACCTGCATCAGCAGCGGCCGGCTCAGATCGAGAAACTTGTGCTGCTTGTAGTCGGAGTCGATGTCGGTTTCCTTGCTGAGATCCTCCTCGGACGACATGCCGGTGCGCGGGTGGACAGTCGGCTTCTTCTCGTTGTCGACACCGCTGGCGGTTGTGCCACCATTTGCAATCGGCTGCTTCTCCGACGTGCTCAGATAGCCGATGGCCGCGTCGTCGAGCACTTCGTACGCGGCATCCGAGTGTGTGTGCGACACCTCGTCCTTGAGGATTTCGGTGATGTCCTGGCCGGCGTAGTCGAGAATCAGCTGGGCGCCGCCCGGGTGGGCATCGAGAAAGTCCGTCACATCGTAGACGATTTCGCCGACGAGAACATAGCACGACTTTGTTGAGTTGTGCGCTTCGACCTCGGCCTTTGTGAAGCTGGGCAGGGTGCGCGACGGCATGGCGGAAGGATCGGATGTGGTGGCGGTGGGAGAGGAGACGAGATAGAAGGTCAAAGACAAGACCAGCGCAGAAAGGTGACACGGAAGAAAGCCTCAAATATGTCGAGGAATCGATGAACCCAAAATCGGAAGTCAAAGAGTCTGTTGATGAAAGAAACGAGAAAGGAGGATGGGCGGAATAGGGGTGTGAAGAAAAGAACGATGGGGCAAATTAGACGGAACCACGGAAACGAGGACTCCGCGCGTTCAGACGCGAAACCAAGAATTTTTCAGTGGGGAGTAGTCAGCAGCTCGTGTTATGTAACCGCTTTGGAAGACATACCGTACGATGCGCGCCGGAATCTCGCCACCCGTGTCGAATGGTTGTTTTAATTTTTTTTCTACTTTGTACGGAGTATGCGTCTCCTGAGCGGGAGTACCCATCAGCATGTTTCGTCGTAAGATGTGGCAGAATACGACGGTCACTTCGCAGCTGCACGCCTATGATGTCACTTTCGGCTTGATGCTACCAGCTGCGTGTTGCCAGCTGTGAGGCTCTAGCTGCCAGCTGTCAGCTGCGATTCTGCCCTGTCGGCTGCCTCAGTCTATAATTAGGAGAGGAGCAAAGCTGCCCCGCGTCAACGGCCGTGACGATAAATAGTAGCTGGCCGGCAAACCTTGTTTAGACTTCGTCATCGACCGAACCGCCTGCCAGCTCATCCGCCCGACTGTGCTGTCCCGTGTACTCACCTGCTCTGCTGTTACTGTGCCTGTGGGCTCATCTGCCCGCATCGATCTCGTCGATCTCATCGATCGTATCGACCCGCGTTTAAATCGCTTGTTCCCCTCACCCCCGGTCTCCTCCATCATGGCCTCTCTCTCGGTGCGCTGGGGCCCTGTTCTGCTCCTGGCGTTTGTTTTTCTAGCCGTCCTTCCTGCTCCGGCCGCTGCTTTCGGTGCCGGCAACATTCCGTCGATTGCCCAGGTAGAGGGCCACAACTGGCGCCATGGAGGTATATTTTTTTTCTTGATTTCTCCCCCTGTTCCTCACTCGTTTCAGTTCGGTCTGGCTAACGCACCAGACATCGAGGACATGCTCAAGACCATTGCCTTTCTCCACGGAAAGAAATGGACTACTCTGCTCGTCCAGCGAACCTACTTTGGCAACTGGCTGCGCGACTACTCCCAGGCCGTCGACGTAGGCACCCTCAAGGGCGTCAACGCTGCCACCATTCGCATTCTTGTCTGGGTCCTCTCCTTCCTTGCCTTTGGCTACGCCACCGAGGAGTTTGAAGTCACCGACGAGCGCCTCGGCGTCTACCGCCCTGAGGAGCACATCGACAACCCGCTCGGTTACGCCGATGGCCAGGACGCCCGCAAGTATGACAAGCGGCTGCGTGGGCCTATTGACCCCCGCGAGCTCGAGATTGACCCGGCCACGGGCATGAAGAACTACATTGCCAACGAGCGCGGGAACTGGGCCACCAGCGCCGGCTACCTGCGCTTCAGCTTTGCCCGCTGCATCCACTTCGGCCGCATCTACCAGCACGGCGGCCACGGCAAGGCCGGCAAGGAAGCGGACTTGTGCGAGGCTCTGCGGTGTCTTGGACAGGCCCTGCACTGCATGGAGGACTTCAGCGCCCACAGCAACTACGTCGAGCTGGCTCTGCGCGAGCTCGGGTTCCACGACGTTTTTGCCCACTGCGGCACCGCCTCCCAGATCCACCTGAACGGTCGTTCCGTCTTCCCACTCGTCACGGGTGCGTTGTATTTGTTGTTCTGTTGTTTTGTTGAAACCCTTGATGTTCTGGATAACTGACCTCGTGATGCGAGTAGGCACCTTCGGCGCTGTCGACTTTTTGCACTCTGTCCTTGGGTGAGTTGCAAGCTTCCTTTTCTTTCTCCCTGGTCTTACGAGCCTCTAGCTAATACAAATTCACAGCGAGGCCACCGACCACTTCACCCAGTCCGAGGTTGACGAAGTCGACATCGCTTTGAAGGATGCCCAGGCTCGCACCGGCGGTGGCGGCGGAGACGGGAGCCGCGGTCTGTTTGGGACGTCTGGTGGTGGCTCTGGCGACTTCATCTCGCTTGTGTCTGGCTTGCCCGGCGTCGGCGGCGGCTTTGCTAACGAGGCGCGGCGTCTGCAGTCTATGGCCGCACGCCAGGAGGAGGACAACGCCCGTGCCGGCGCCATCGACCCCAATACGGGCAAGCCGAGTAGCAACCTCAACCAGGTCCCTGGCATGAACGTCAATTTCGACCCCGTTGAGACGGCCCGCAAGATCTATCCCATTCTCGAGTTCCGCGACAACATTGTTCGCTCCATCAACAACACCATCTCCAAGATTCCCGGTCTCGAAAAGCTCATTGAACACATCAGCGAGACACTGACTGCCTTTGTGCTTGGTCTGCTTGCCCCCTTTGTACGGCCGATTATCAACCAGGTCAGCAAAGTGCTCAAGGATGGCTCGTCCGGCGTTATCAACGCCAGTGCCAACTCCCAGCTAGAGCCCTGGACCGACCCCCGCTGCACGAACCCGACGCACTCCATGCTGTCAAAAGACCATTTCACAAACGTCCTCAACTCGTGTGCCGGCCGGGTCGCTGCGACCGTGCTGCAGTACACTGTTCCGTAAGGCCCCGTCTTTTCTTCTAATCTCCTTGTTTGTTATGAACCTAACACATCTTAGGCGCATCCTGTATGCGTGGGACAACCCGGGTGTTCCCGTCGACGAGGTCGTCAACGATGTGCTTCGAGCCTTCCACCACCCTGCCGCCCGCGATGAGCGGGTGCAGATCCATAAGGAGATGTTCGAGACTGTCCGGAGATGGTCCAACGAATACCCGCGCCGCCACGAGCTGAACCACCTGCTGTCGTCCGAGTCTGTCAAGAACGGGAGGAACCAAATCCTGGCCAACGGCCAACCGGCCGGGACAGGCGGTGGACATTCCCACGGCAGTGGCGGCGGCGGACATTCCCACGCCAGTGGTGGCGGCGGCGGCGGCGGCGGTGGCAGCAACTGGTCAGGTTTGCTCGGCAACCTCGCCAATGTTGGCAACCTGAACACCAGCAACCTGGGTAGCGGAGCCAACGCGCTCTTGTCTGGGTTCAAGGCCCGCGATCTCAGTGCTATGGACGGTCGTGATGATCGTGCGGACGCAAACTTCCGACCGGCGTCGGCAACTTCCATGGGACGGCCGGCACCCAGTGCGTCGCCCGCGTTCGGCTACAGTGGCGGTGGCTCTGGAGGCTCTGGTGGTGGCTCTGGCCCCGCGTACACGGCACCGACACCTTCTGGCGGTGCGGCTGATGCCTATCTCCGCCCGCACACTGGTGGCTTTAGCGGCGGCAATGGCGGCGGCGGCAGTGGCTACGGGAGCTCCTCGCCGTACCAGCAACAGCCGCCATCGCCTGCTGGATATGCTGGAGGCTCTTCTCCCCAGCCGCCTGCCTACTACGGTGGCGGTGGCGGGCCGCCCTCTGGGCCGCAGCCGGGCTACGGGAACTACTATGGCGGTCCAGGCGGTCCAGGCGGTCCAGGCGGCCCGGGCGGCCCCGGCGGTCCTCCTGGCGGCCCACCGCCTCCGCCAGGCTATGGCTACGGCTTCCCGGGAGGTCCCCCACCGCCCGCGCAGCAAGCACCATATGGCCAGCCGCCATATGGCGCGCCACCCTATGGGGCTCCGCCGTACGGCCAGCCGCCGTATGGTCAGCAGCCGTATGGTCAGCAGCCTTATGGCCAGCAACCGTATGGTCAGCCGCAGTACGGCCAGCCCCAGCAGCAGTATGGCCAGCAGCAATATGGCCAGCAGCAAGGCCCCCAAGGCGGGTGGGGTTCCCAGCAGTACCAGTAAGTCCTGGTCGTTCGCAGCAAAGACGGGATGGAGGTCTTGTGTTTAGTCCAGCATGGTCTCTGCAGAGGGGGGGTACTTTGGGCGGAGGATATCTGATTATTGTGACTTTTGTTGTATGTACCCGTCTTACGACGCAACTCTTCCCATATAAAGCAAAACAGCTCGCGCAGCACATACATGCCATATATACAAGAATATGCTGTGGGAATGAAGAAACGAACGAGAAGCGGCGCATGCGAAAACGATCGCCCCTACTGTCGCCCCCGGCGTGGGTCGTTGGCTTCGGCACGCCGCGCCTCGCGGATCTCCTTGGTACCCAAGGACCCGAGCCCGCCCTCGGACCGGCGCTCCCAGCCGCCCAAGCGCACGACCAGGCAGGTGGCGTTGTCGCCGTCGTGCGACACTTCGGTGGCGTAATTGACGACGTCGCGCGCGCCTTGTTCCGGCGTGCGGGCGTCCTTGACCACGTCGACGATCTCCTGGTCGCCCAGCGTGCCGGACACGCCGTCCGACACGAGCACGAGGAACGCAAACTGGGCAGGGCCCATGTCGACTCGCTCCATCTCCGGCTCGGCCGTCACACCAATGCGCTTCGACCCCATGTCGCCAAACGCCCGGCTGTTGGCCAGGCCCGAGATGCGCTCCTCGCCAAACGAGTCGGTCACCAGCGAATTGGCAAAGCGTGTCAGTCGCCGCGCCTCGACCGGGGACGACGGGTGGTGGTCCCGCGTGAGCGGCCGCGCCTGCCCTGTCGCCGTCTCACACAGGATCACCCGCGTGTCGCCCACGTGCGCCACGAGCAGGGTCGACCGGGCCGACGGGTGCCAGAACGGCGCCGGCGTCGGCGTTGAGATGAGTGCCACCGAAGCCGTCGATCCGCCCTTGAAGCGCACGCGCCCGCCAATGCCCTGCTGGCCCGCAGCTCCCCTGCTGGGACTGCCGCGCGCGTGCGGCGCGCCGAGCACTTCGTCTTGGTTGAGTGGAAAATCCGCAACGTACGGGTCGTCCGGGTCGGGCTTGTGCGCTTGGGCCGATATGAAGTCCAGGTCGGCGCGCAAAAACGCGTACGTCAGCACGGACTCGATGGTCACCGGCGGTGCCGGACTCGAAGCTGTGGACAACGCAGACGACGGGGACGGGGACGAGGACCGGGACCGCGAAGGCAAGACAATGGCGTCGGAAAACGTCGCCGGCTTGAAGCGCCGGAAATAGCCGCCCACCATATCCCGGTATGCCTTTAATAAGTCTGTCTGCAGTGCCACGGCTGCGGCTGTCGCGTCCTTTCCGGTCTCGGCCGTGGCCGCGTTGGTGCTCTTGCTCTTTCGCCGCAGGGTGCTGGTCAGTCCAAAGGCGGTGGCGGCCTCCTCAATGTACGTGTGCAGTTCGTCGCGCAGGAATTCAGAGCACTCCGAGCCGCCGTGGCCGTCAAACACGCCAAAGTAAAAGATCTGCGGGTCGCCAGCAGCACCGTCGGCCGTGATGCCCTCGCCAGAGCTGCGGCTGTTGGAGATGGCCGACCGCACGAGCGAGATGGGCGCACGTTTCGCAAATGCTGGAATGGCAATAGTGCCGGCTTGGTTTGTGTCCTCGTTATACGGGCGGCTGCCCCGCGCATTGTAGGCACCAAAGTGGTGCTTGGCGCTGCGCAGCGGGATGCGCACCACGGTCAGGTCGCGTCCGAAGCCACCGGCCATGCTGCTGCTGCTGTTACTACTGCTGCTGGCAGTGCCGTTCACGACGGCGGCCACGGGGGGTGGTCTGCTGCTGTCCTGGGGGGTGGGCGTGTGTGGGACAGAAGCATCCCGTGGTAGCTTGTGATGGGGTGCGTTTACCCGCCGCGAGTCTGGGTGGAGCGAGGAGGAGGGCAGATGGGTCACGAAGTAGTTGTGGAAGAAGCGGCGCGTTGAAGGGAGAGCTGGTATGCACAGTGGCCGGGGCGCTGTGTGTAGAGAGGTTGGCGCAACCAATTGTGCGCGTAGGGCTGGTGGTGCGCGCGGCCGCGGGTGAGCGACCAGGACGGCGACATAGCCCATCAAGGCGTCCAGCAAGACCAGGTGCCGGGCTCTGGGAGTGGTCGGGAGCCGCCGTCCAGACAATAGAGCCGACCGGAGGGCTGTTGCTGCACGGAGGGCGGGCGACCGCCGCAGTGTGGTAGACAGCCGGGTCGTGGGTGCTGGAGAGGACAGCAGCCGCTTCGGAAAGAGAGGCCCCATCGTGTCTGGCGCAGACGGAGGATAGGTAGGGGATCTTTCGGGGCCTGACAAAACAGACTGGGGAAGAATAGAAGAAAGATCGAGGAAAAAAGGAACGGAAAAAATCAACGTTCACGGCCCAACCGAGCTTGGGCGTCGTTGAGGTCAGGATGCTGACCGCTAGGCATGTTCCCCGTGGGAGAAGAACAGATCGACCGGATAGGATTGGGTGTTGGGAAAAGGAGGGCGGAGGGGTACGGGCGACGATGGTGATAGAGGGAAAGGTTGAGGGAATTGAGCAATTCCACCCTGGCCGGCCGCGCCGCTGCTCGTCCTCGCGTCTGGTGGAGGAAGGTGGAGCGAACGGAAAGGCCTCATCTGAGTCGTGCTTGCTCTCTCGTGGATTCAGACCGGAAGCTGATTGGGGCGGGGTTGGGGACGGGCGCTTGGGGTCAGTAGAGCTGATCTTACTCCGTATAGGCAGGCCGCTAGCGCGGCTACATTAGCTTTCTTTCCACTGTAAGATACGTGTGGCCACTGTGACGAAATATTGTGTGGCCTGAACCCACTATAGGTGTTCCGATTACCGCCCCCCAGCAACACACCGCATCCCTCCCACCAACGAGACTGCTAGACCTCGCAGAGCGCCCGATGTGCTGCTACCACCCGATGAACTGCAGGCCGATGCGATGGACGACGAGCCCACCGAGGCAGCAGCACATGCCGGAGAGGCGGCCAGGGGCAGTCCGTCCGCTGCACCGCAGCAGCAGCAGGACGGCGAGGAGCGCGCCGACGTCATCGTGATCGCCGCTCGCGGTGCTGTTGTTCTTGACGTGCTGTTCGATGGCTTGCCTCCATTGGCCTCAGCCATGGGAACTGCCCCTGTCGCCACTCGCCGCCGTCGCCTGGTCGTTCCCTTCCGCGTCGATGCGGCCGCGCTCGTGAAGCATTCCCGCTACTTTGCGAACCTGCTAGACAACACACGCTTCCAGGAGGCACGTGCCGTCAAAGCTGCGCTCGAGGGGCTGGCGCGGGAGGGTGTGGACCCGGCCGACGAGCCTGCGGGCGCTGGCAGTCGGCTGCCACGTGTGTCTATTGAAGTGGCGTGCGAGAGCCGTGCTGCCGGTGCTGCGTCTGGCGCTGCCGCCGCCAGGACCACAGCCACAGCCAAGCCTCGCGTTCGGGTGGCAGGGGCTGGGAAGGGCCGGGTCGCCAAGCCGGCAGTCATGCGACGCGATCAGATCTTTGCTGAGCTGCTTCGGGTCCTGCACTGGGACGGTGTGGGCAGCGGAAAAGGCAGTGGCGGCGACCGTGAATCTGAGACAGCGACGCCGCCGTCGTTGCCACCAAAAGCACCAGCGAAAAAGACACCACGAGGGCCAAGAAAGAGCACCGTGGCAGATACGGCGACGCGGTCGCCAAAATCAGACCCCTCCAGCCCGAAGGTGCTACCGTCCGAGCCAGCTCCGGTCACACCTTTGCTGCCCGGATCACACTGGTCGACCAAAACGCCGCCGACTCTTGCCGAGTTGGCGGAGCTAGCCATGCTAGCAGACCGGTTTGCCTGCACCGGTGCCGTGGCTGCGTTTGTGCGAATGCCGGGCGTGCGGCTTCCACAAGGGGGAGCACGGGGGGCCGCCGTCGTGGAGGGGGAAGAGTTTCTCCGGCAGAAGGTCTATGTGGCCTGGCTTCTCGACCAACCACTGTGGTTCCACACGGCCACACGAGCGCTCGTCCTGTCCGGGTCTAAACTATGGGCTATGTCTAGCGACGACGTCGACGGCGGCGGAGACGGTGTCGAGGACGTGGCACCTTGGTGGGATCTCCCGGATGGCCTGGAGCTGGAACTGCAGTTCCGCCGGCAGTGCATCATTGACTGCATCGCGTCGGTCCCACGGCACTTCCTGACGCGCTATGCGCGGCGCAACGGCGGGACCGGGCCCCCAAAAGACGACAACGCCGGAGGCGGCCAGGGACAGCGTCGCTACCGTCTCCAGTGCACCATGGGCTACGAGTCCAGCGCTGCGTGTGACTCGTTCCAGCTGGGCGAGATGGTCAAATTCCTGATGACCCGGGGTCTCTTGTCGTTTCAGGACTTCTCCTGCGCTTCCTCGCCGTCGTTCTCGCCGCCCACGGCCACCAGCTTCGCGTACACCGGCGACATGCACCACCTCATCACCACCCTCCGACAGTGCCCCGCATACCAGCTCGACAAGCACCATGTCAACTGCGGCCTGCGCCCACGCCTCTTGCCGGTTCTCGAGTTTCTGCAGGGGATGCTGGCGGCCGGGACCATTGGCCTACACCGGCACGAGTGGGCGCTGGCTGGCCACGGCGAGGCGTCCTGGCTGGCAGCCGCCGAAGCAGCATCGGTGGGTAGCGGCGAGGACGAGGACAGCACCGACGACGACGCGGATGCTTACGATGGCATCCCTCGGGGCTACGGGAACTACGGGCGAGTGCCGGTGTTTCGAAAACCCCGGCCGCCGGGCGCCGCTGAGAGGAGCCGTGGGTTTCGGTTTACGCGATCCGTGGCTGGAGACCAACGACTGCGCATGGTGGGCGCTTTGGGCGCCGACAAAATGGCACGGCAACTGTTCACCGCAAGGAAATGGAACTGGACACCCGAGACCTGAAGGACGACGGACGTTCCCAGAGGGTGCAAGAAGACCACCCTCCCAATGATGTCTTTACCAAAAAAAGGGCAGTTGACCCCTATATCTATATCTGACTTCCTAGCCAACTTATATTGGAAACAAACGAACAAACCACCTCTAAACCCACAACGGCCCGCGTGCCTCTGATAACTGCCGTGTTTCATTCGGGGGCAAGAATAACAAACGCGACGCCCACAACAAACCAGAAAACAAAAGAAACAGGGAACAGGAAATACGTACAGAAAACGCTAAGTGAAAGGCGATGGCGGCGGATATTAAAAGGAGTAAAATGGGCAAGCAAAGGCAAAACCAGCTGGAAATCAAGCGCAGACAGCCGCCGTTCAAAAACCCGGGAGAAAGAATATGCTGGAAGTGAAAGGCGCTGTTGAGGGGAGAGGGCACAAAAGAGGCCGAGAAATAGATTAGGCCCGTCCCATAGGTCAAGCACCCGAGGCGGGAAGAAGCGCGGGCCATCCAAGAGGGGAACGGGCCCGAGGAGGAGAGGCCCGTGTGCCGCCGTTTACTTGGCCTTGGCGGCCTTGGCCTTCTGCCGCGGGAGACCGGCGGCTCGCCGCGCCTGAACGTCGCCTTCTGCCAGCCATCTGCTAGCTTTGACCAGCTGCACGACGTTGAGGATCTGCTTGCCGGCCATGATGGGGAAGCTGACGCCAGCGATCACCCAGGGCCAGAAAGAGTCCATCTTGTTGGCGCGCGCCATCTCGAGGGCGGCGGCGCTGTGGGGATCGGCAAAGATCTGGCTGAGGATGGAGGCGTTGACCTGGGCACCCGGATGCACGGACGGGTTGTCGGGCGAGATCGGCTTGAGCAGCGACGGCGAGAGAATGGGCGACGAGAAAGAGAGGAGGTACAGCGCGATGAAGAAGAGCTCGTTCAGGGCGCAGAAGACAAAGAGCACCGTCTAAGAGAGGAGGTTAGAGGGGTAATTAACTGGTGCCATCCACCAGGAGCCACGAAACGTACCTTGTTGGTGTAGTAGAGGTTGAGCAGCCAGCTCCGCGAGCGGTCGACGGACTTGTGGCTCGTGTCGCTGCCGCCCATGGCGAGGGTGGCGTACATGTGCATGTAGTGGCTGGCCAGGTCGAGCGAGACGAGGCCCTGGAAGACAATGGCCCAGCGGGGGAAGGCAGTGGACAGGAAGACCAGGAGACAGGCGGTGGTGCAGCGGTCGGTGACCATGTCGAGCACAGCGCCGAAGCGCGTGGACTGCTCAAAGTAGCGGGCGGCGTAGCCGTCGAGAGCGTCGAGCAGGCACGAGACGCTGTAGAGCAAGGAGCAGGTGCGCGGGTGGAGCGGCATGTAGTAGAGGGACGCAATCGCCAAGACGATGCGCGAGTAGCCTGGACGAAGAGAGGTCAGCTCGGTTCATGAGAGGCAGGCGAAGCGTGGGGGAGACGCACCAATAACGTTTGGCCAGAAAAGGAAGATATTTTCTTTGGGGTAGGCGTCTGCCGGAGCGGGAGCCGTGGCCTGGCCGTTGCTCTTGCCGTTCAAGACCACCTCGGCCTTGGGAGAAGCCGGCCCTTCGGCGGCGGCGGCAGCAGCGGCAGCCTGCCTCCGGGTTCGCGCGCCAGACATGGTAGACGGCAGAGGGACCAACGGCAGGATATGGTGCACAAGCCGGGATAGGTAGCCGGCCGAAAGTCTCGGGGTGACCGCAGGGTCGGCAAAGATGGCGCGTGCTTCGTTTCCGGATGAGCGAGACGGAGCGCGGAAGGGGCCGATAACGCACTGGGGAAGGGGGGGAGGGAGGTCGAGTGGCGGCGCTGGTCGGATCGAGGTTGAGCTCGGATCGATAGAAAAAAACGGTCGTGGGTAGGGAGGGAGGCGGGGTGGAGGCAAAAGGGGCCAAAGGAGGGGAACGATGCTGCAGAGACGCAAATGGAGATAGTACGGCTCGCAAAACAGTCCCGTGACGGGGTCGAGATAGCGAGATAGGGTCGGTATAGGGCAGGCAAGATGCAGCGGGATGGAAAGGAAGAGGGAGCGAAGGCGGGCCCTGAGAAAGGAGACGCGAAAGGCTTCTTAGCGGATCTGTCGGACGCGCTAGGCGGTTGAGCTGCAGGTCTGTGCGCAGCGATAGCGCCCGATAGGTACTTTGTACAAGTACTCCGTATCTTATTTCTTGACTCTTGGAAACGAACCAGAACGATAAGGTCGGTGTAGTATTATGCGTACGGAGTCATGCTGCAAGGAGTGCTGCAAGCTCCAGCTCGTTGCTTTGGCCTATTTTGCGCGACTGTTGCGCAGATGCTCATGGCTCGCAGTGGCTCTTTGGTAGCGATACCCAGTCAGAGCCCTACTCGTATGTTTTGCCTTTCTGCCACCGCCTTCTCTTCCCATGCAGCCTGGTCTCAGCACCCCCAGACGGGCAACCGCAATCCGTACAACCGCAAACAAGGCAGGGCCAGCCGGCTGTGGCTGCTCAGCGTGTGCTCATGTTACCAGGGTGCCGGGACAAGTAGCTTCAGGCTAAGGGAACGTCACTTCCCAGCTGTCCACATCCTCTCCACCCTCTCGCATCGCTTCGTATTCTTGCAGCGCCTACGCACACAGCGTTGTACAGGTGTCCTTCGCAGGAGACAAGCTACTCGTGCGATCTGCTGTCCCAGAGACCGAATACGTACAAGTGAAACGGCCAACTTCTCTATGTGTGCTGCGGACGTCGTATTCAATTTCAGACATGTCTCTCGCCTGCATGCGCTGGGTCCGCAGGATTGCCGTGACCGTCTATCACATCGAATGCGCGCGCAAGCATCTTGCCGCCCCCGCGGACGCTCATCATTTTACTCCGTATTTAATCTACTTTCGCCTGGATTCGGTCGTGCACCCATCTCTCCCTCCCTCTCCTCCCTCCCTCCTTTTACTCCGTACGAGCAAAAATAGCCTCTCGGCCCCACCTTTCGTCCGCCTACACATACGAGTACGAAAATTTCCACCAAAAATCTACGACCGACTAAGATACAAGGAATAGATACATATACGGAGGCCCTCGTCTTTCGTCCTGCCACTTTCCCTTCGACCTCGACCAGCAGCCTCTTGACCCTTCCCCCCCCCCGCACTCCGCATGGCTTCGACGCGCCACCCGTCCTTCGGGACGCCCTTCGCCCAGCGCGCCGAGGCCGCCGTCCACCCGCTGACGGCGTACCTCTTCCGGCTGATGGTCGCCAAGTCCTCCAACCTCTGCCTCAGCGCCGATGTCACGACCGCCCGCGAGCTGCTGAACCTGGCTGACCGCATTGGGCCCTCCATTGTCGTGCTCAAGACCCATTACGACCTGGTCTCGGGCTGGGACTACCACCCCCAGACCGGCACCGGCGCCCAGCTGGCCGCCCTGGCCCGCAAGCACGGCTTTCTGCTGTTCGAGGACCGCAAGTTTGCCGACATTGGCAAGACCGTCCAGCAGCAGTACACCGCCGGCACCGCCCGCATCATCGACTGGGCCCACATGGTCACCGTCAACATGGACGCCGGGGCCGCGGCCGTCACCGCCCTGGCCGACGCCGCCGCCCACTGGCGCGAGCGCATCCACTGCGAGGTCCGCTCGTCGGTCACCGTGGGCACGCCCGTCCGCGAGAGCTTCGAAGAGGATCTTCTGCCGCTCCCGGCGACGAGCGCCGGCCTCGGGGCCGAGTCGCAGGGGGCCCCGCCGTCGCTGCGCTTGCAGCAGCCGCGCACCTTCGCCGACAAGAACAGCGGAGAAAGCCTCCCGCTCTCGCCGCCGCCGCGCGACGCCGACGGCCGCAAGGGAAGCATTGTGTCCGTCACCACGGTGACACAGCACTACGAGCCCATGGACTCGCCACGACTGCCGCGGGACGGGGCCCTGGCCGGCGACGCAGCAGCAGACGCGGCAGCGGCAACAAGGGCGGCGGCAGCGGCAGCAGCAGCAGCAGGAGGAACAGAAAACGGCAAGGGCAGCAGCAGCACCGGCACCGCAGCCGCTGCCGCCGCGCGGGCAGCCGCCGCCAGCCAGGAGATCTTTCCCGGCCTGGAGGAGGCGCCGCTGGAGCGCGGCATCCTGCTGCTCGCGCAGATGTCGAGCAAGGGCAACCTGATGACGCCGGCCTACACGCAGGCGTGCGTGGAGGCGGCGCGCGCGCACAAGTCCTTTGTCGTGGGCTTCATCGCGCAGGAGAGCCTCAACACGCTGCCCGACGACGCCTTTGTGCACCTGACGCCGGGCTGCAAGCTGCCGCCGCCGTGCGAGGATGTGTCCGAGACGCGGGCCGCCGACGGCAGCCAGCCCCTGGCCGGCGACGGCATGGGCCAGCAGTACAACACCCCGGCTCTGCTGGTCGGCGAGCGCGGCACCGACATCATCATTGTCGGCCGGGGCATCATCACGGCGGCCGATGCGCCGTCCGAGGCGGAGCGGTACCGGCGCCGGGCGTGGAAGGCGTACCTAGCGCGCCTGCGCCCGGCACAAGGGGGGAAAGCGTAGACTGTGTGCCTGGGTGTTCTACGTTTCTTATTTATTTTGCTTTTGCTTTTGCTCCTTTTTGACTTTTGATGGCTTCTCTAGCAAGGAGGAAAAACCTGGGAGGGTAACGACTAAAAGACAAAAAAGGAAGGGATAGATGATCTGGCGTTTCCTAGCCTCCATTTCAATGTATACTTGGTGTGTTTCTTGTATTTTTTTCCGGTTTGTTTTGGTTGAGCATTCCTACCGCCCAATTGACGATGCTTTCTGTGTAAGGGATGATACTTCTGTACAGACTCGTACGAGTAAGAAGCCGCTAACGCGTATCTAACGGGAGTACTTCGTGGACGTCGGAGTTAGCGCTAAGAACAAAGTCCATCGGCCGACTTACTAACTCTAACATACAAGGCGGGGGGCTTCAACACGTCGCACTTGCAACCACTTCGCGCTGTCTTCAAAAAGCAATCCATCGTTCCTAGCTTTTCCCAGAGTATCGTCCAGGTTTCAGTATCCCCAATTGAACATAGCTAGCTTGTCTTTGCGCCCCCCGAAACGCAATGTGGACCGGCGGCGCAAGGCGCGGCGCCGAGCTCGGCGACTTCGACGCAGACCACAGCCAGCGCGCGCAGGCCTCGCAGCTTTCGCAGCCATCGTCGGCCTCATCGACAGCTTCTCCCCGACGCGCAAGCTTTGGCTCTCCTGGCGCGGCGGGCTCGGCGACATCCCCGACCGCGACGGCGCTGCGCAAGCGCAAGCGGCTGGTCGTCAGCTGCCAGCAATGCCACCGCCGCAAACAGAAGTGCGATCGCAACCAGCCGTGCAAGGCGTGCGTGAGCCGCGGCACGGGGGGCAGCTGCCGGTACGAGACGGACGCCATGTCGCGAGAGCGGCATAGCATGCGCATCTCCAAGGCCGTTGCGCCAGGCATTCCCTATCCACCACACCCGGCCAAGGTCGCGAGGACGACGGCAACGACGACGACGACGACGACGACAGCGGCAGCACCAACGGTGGACTACGGCTACGGGCTCCCAGCGCATGCGCTGCACCACGAAACGCCCGCAGGTGCCTTTCAGCAGGACGGCACGCCGTGGTATCTGCCGCAGCCGCAGCCGCAGGCCCTGTTGCCCGATGCCGTGCCGTCGCCGCACGCGCCCCCCGAGGGCGACCCGCACAAGCTCGCGAGCACGTGCAGGATATCGATGGACGACGTGGTGCCCACGGGCGCCCGCTCGCACACCCTGGCGGAGCGCTATACAGCGCAGGTGCGCATGCTGCCACCGCGGGTGGCCGTGGATCGCCTGGTCGGCATGTACTTGGACACGATGAACTGGCAGCACGGCGTGCTGGACGAAGACGTCTTCCGCCAGCAGCTGGCGGACTGGTACGGCGGCGGCGGCGGCGGTGCGGTGGCCGACGACGGCCTGCCGACCGCGCAGACGCTCTCGCCGTTCACGCTGGCGCCCGAGCAGCGCGTGTTTCCGGCGCTGCTCTTCCTGGTGCTGGCCACGGCCCTGCTGGGGCTGGAGGCGGACGCAGAGGGCGACCGGACCTTTTTCGAGAGCATCAAGAACCCGGCCAACGCGACGTTCAACGACCTGGCACTGGACTACAGCGACGCCAGCGTGCGCATACTGGCCCTGCTGGGCAAGCGGAAAATGACGCTCGAGACGGTGCAGGCAGGGCTGCTGTGGACGGCCTTTCTCCGGGACACCTCGCTGCTTACGGAGTCGGTGTGTTTTTATCCAGGCCGTCTGGCCTCCTGACTCGCATGCCGCCACCTTGCTGACAAGAGACAGTGGAATGCCCTGGAGAGTACCATCCGGGACGCGCAGGCGATTGGCCTTGACAGCGCCAGCATGGATCCGAGGCCGCCTGCGCAGACGCCCGAGGTCTTGCTCCTCCACCAGTGGGAGGTGCAGCGGCGGCGGCGGCTGTGGATGGTGCTGGTGACGTGGGACCTGACCATGGGCGCGGTGCTGGGCCGGCAACCGACGGTGGACGACCTGGACAGCGAGCCAGCGCTGCCGGTCGACTGCCTTCTGCCCCAGACGTACGCGGAGCGGGCGCAGCGGCCGGTGCAGCCGCGGGGCGAGACGGACGCGCCGACGCTGGTGACGCGCGCGCTCTGGTCGTACGCCGTGGCGGCGCCGCTGCGCGAGGTGCTCGGGATGCTGCGGCAGGGCCACCGCCGCGAGGACGGCCCGCGCGTGGCCGCGCTGCACGCCCGGCTGCTGGCGCTCGAGGCGCGCACGCCGGCGCCGTTGCGTGCGGCGGACCCGGACACGCGGTTTGACGACGACAGCGAGCCGGGCGGGCACTGGCTGCCGGCTGTGCGTGGCGATCTGGCCCAGGCGTGCGCGTTCAACCGCCTCGCCCTGCATCGGCCGTACATCCTCTACCGGGCCAAGAGCCGCACAGAGACGCTCAAGGCCTGCTTCCAGACGCTGTCGCTGCAGCGCGCATACGTTGCGTTGCCCAAGGCGAAGAGGGGTCGCCCGTAGGTGCCTCTTTTTTCCCCCTTTCCCTCTGTCTTTCTTCTCTACTGACGCCTCCCAAGGTCTGCCATGTTCTACGGGTCGTTTGACGCACTTGTCTTGGTGGCCGTGGTCTACCTCTTGTTCCCCCGGGAGCACCCCGAGCTGCTGCCCGAGGCTGTCCAGCACTTCCGCTGGGCGGCCGAGCAGTTCGAGGTCTTCGCCGAGACGTTCTGCATGGCACGGCCGGCGCTCGCCGTCCTGCAGGCGCTCCACCAGCGGCTGCGCAAGACGCTGGGCATCGACTTTATCGGGGCCGACAGTGCGGGGTGGGAGGGACTGGTGGGCCCGGCTGCGGCCGCGGTCGGGTCCGCACCGGTCGACGCGCTGACGCTGTGCAACATCGACCCGAGCCTGAAGGACGACGGGTCCGGGGACGGGAGCGCGGCGGGAGCAGGCGCGGAGGCCACCGGCACAGCGGCGACGACGGCGACGGCGACCCCGACCCCGGAGAGCCTGGAAGCGCCCCTCCAGCGGCAGGAGCACGCAGAGGGGGGGGAGGAGGCGGCGGAGGAGGAGGACGAGGAGGAGGAGGAGTCCCACCCGGCCCTGTTCCCGGACGACGACCACTTTGACTGGACGTCGGTGCCGCCCATCTGTCCGTCGGCCGACCTCGCGAGCCACGTTCTGCTGGGCGTCAGCGACGGGTCGGCGCCGTGGCTGTTTGAAGGCGACTTTGGCCGCAACAGCCTGTGGGGGATGCTGAACGCCTATGCCTACGCGCCGTTTGAGGAGGCCCGGCCGGCGGCGTGGCCTGTCTAAGGGCATCCAGTCCCCTCGTACTCCGTACTCCGTTGTATCATCTTGCTCCTCCCCCGGCTCGTCCCCCGTCGCTATCCTCTTTCCGGCGTGCTGGTTATCTTGCTTCATTTCGTCGGCTCATTTTACAGTGGAGCCTAGCCCGTTTGTAGTGTGGTGGGGTTAGGCGCGCGCGACAAGGGGGACAACGGGTTCGTGAGGCACAGCGCCCGGCCCCTGGCGGAGTACCTTGGCCAAAGTATCTTTCGGAGTCCTGAGGACGCAGGTCGACCAATTGATTGCTTGCTCGTTTTTTCTGGCTCTGGCTTATTCTGTTTGCAGCGTTGCGTGCGTGTCTCGTCTCCCCCTCCTCTTTCTTGTCTCTCCTCCATCGCGCTCCTCGCTTTTTGTCTTTCTTCGTCTTTCCACCACCCCCCCATCCCCCTTCTCTTCTCTCTTTGCCGCCTGCTTCCCCTCGTCTCGACGTGCTGCCGCGCCGCCCGGACTGTTGTCGTTGGGTTGTCCTATCTGCTCTTTATTCTCTACGCTCTCTTTTTCCCTTGTGACGCCCTTGTCCGTCATCATGGCCACCATGGCGGACGGCGGTCCCGTGGCCACTTTCGCCAAACGCTTCGAAGCGTTGAAGACGTCTGCAGACACCTCCTTTACATTGATCCAAGTAGGCATTCTCCTGTCCTTTCTTCTCTGCTGTGGCGTTCTTCCTTTTGTCCCACAACGGCTGACATTCGCCAGGATCTCATCGGTTATGCCCAACACATCGAGGGTACCTACCTCACCGAAATTAACAGACTCAACGTTGAGCTCAAGAATGCCGGCTTCGACCTGGCCCATGCTACCGATGCACGCCGGCGGCTCCAGCAGAAAAGCGAGACCGACGAGGCTCTCATACAGCAACTGACCCGAGACAACGAGAAGTTGAAAGTGAGCCAACGGAAATACAAACCCCCCCCCTCTTTCCCCACTGCCTCGGCGAGCAGCCTCCAAGTCCACCCGGCTAACCACGTCGATAGAACCGTAATCCATACGTGGCCGTGTTGCTCGACGGCGATGGAATGCTGGTATGTCCACTGCGCCGTGCTCTCTGTCCTTTGCACGCAACTGACGCGCCAGTTCCAAAATCAATATATCCAAAGGGGCCTCGAGGGCGGCAAGCAGGCCGCTGCTGCCCTGCGGGCCGCTATTGCCAAGAAATGCGGCAATCTGGCCGACGAGGTCGACGTTGTTGCCAAAGTATGCGCCAACGTACACCGCCTAAGCAGCATCTTACGCCGCGAAGGCGCCATCGACACCATGATGCAGTTCCGCGACTTCACGATCGGCTTTACACAGAGCAAGGCCACGTTTGATTTTATCGACGTCGGCGATGGCAAAGAGCGTGCCGACTCCAAGATTAAGGGTCTGTTCTCTCTCTCTCTCTCTCTTCATCTTGGCCTGGCTGACAGCTGCTCTCAGAGGACGCAAAATGGCATTTGAAAAATGTTAACTGCAAAATGGTTGTGCTAGGCATCTCCCACGACAGAGGCTATGCACCCTTTCTAGACGAAATCCGTAGCGGCAATGAAACCCGCATCCGCATCCTCGAAGGCTTGCCGACCGAACGCGATCTTATGGCCACCAATGTCGAGATCTACAAACTGGACGAGCCCTTATTCCGCTCCGAGAAGATTATCGTCGATAATGGCAGTGCATACGCAACCAATGGCGCCTATGGGAACTATGGCAGCAACGGAGCCAATGGAACCAACGGCGCCAACGGAAACAACGGAACAAACGGAAACAACGGAACAAACGGGACAAACGGAACCAGCGGGATGCAAGCAGCCAGCGACTCCAACGGCAAAGCCCCGGCGCCCGTCTCGGCGCCGCAGGCTCCGTCGCATACAGCTGTGCTGGCCAGAAAGGCCACCCCTCCGCCCGTCGTGAAGCTTCCGACGCAGACGGAGAAGCAACTAAAATCGTATAAAGCAGCACAGGCGCAGAAGCGCCAGCCAGCCTGGAACCCCGGCCCCCGTGGGCTGGATCCGGTGGTCAACTTCGATATGGATGCTGTCATGAGCATCAAGAACCGCAAGCCCAGCGAGAAGCTGTGCAACTTTTACGTCCTCACCGGCCACTGTGAAAAGACCTACTGCGAGTTCCGGCACGCGAAGAAAGTGACGCCCGAGGAAAAGGCGGCCCTGGCCTACCTGGCCCGCCTCAGCCCTTGTGGATACGGACAGGAGTGCGACGAAGAAGACTGTGTCTATGGCCATAACGTGCGTGCTCTTCTTGCTTTCCCTCTCACCCCCTCGTGTGCTGACGTTCTTAGTGTCCGAGTATCCGCAAGGGTGTTTGTCAAAACACTCACTGCAAGTTCCGCGACGACCAGCACCCGCCGGGCACCCAGTATAAAGGGGCGTAACGGTACACCGCTTCGAAATGGAGACAACACTTTTTTTTTCGTTACTAAAGATTGGATGCAACCAGACTGGCTGTTGCTACTGGCTTTTGGCACCTTTTGTTATTTTGGGGGGATGTACCTGCGCCCGATATCCCCTTTTTGAGTTTGCCTTTGTCTACCGCAAGGCTGAGTGGATCGTTAAGGCTGGCAGATGTCACGTGTGGATTAAGAACAGAATGTCTCACCTTGTTACTTTTTGGACCTGCTTCGTTTACTTTATTTCTCCACCTGATGATTGGAGGATGATATTCCGAGATTGGTATTATAGGGATTTATAGGAAATGCAAAATTACAGAATGCAATGAAAGAAAGCACATACAGATTTGCCAGTCCTTGCGGGCACACGCTGGAACTGCTTGCACGACACGCACTGCCAGCGGATCCACTGTAGCCCCGCCAAAGGCGTCCCACCAAAAATTGGAACATCCAGCGATGAGAACCACCGACTCTCCTTCACACCCTCCTACCACCGCCACCATGTCACGACGCGCACAGATCGAAGAGGTCGAGAGCAGCGAGGAGGACGACTTCTCGGACCCGTCCGAGGAGGACATTGACGACGTGATCGTGTCGCGGGGAGCAGCAGCACAGCAGCGGGCACCAGCGCCGTCGACGCAACAACAGCAGCAGCAGCAGCAGCAGCAGCCACGCGCGCCCGGCCCGCCGCCAGCCTACGTGGGCTTCCCGGCGCTGTATCCGGTGTACTTTGACAAGGACCGCTCGCGGGCCGAGGGCCGCCGGGTGAGCCGCGCGCTGGCCGTGGCGAACCCGCTGGCCCGCGACATGGTCGACGCCTGCACCAGCCTGGGCCTGCGCACCGTCTTCGAGCCGACCAAGACGCACCCCAAGGACTGGGCCAACCCGGGCCGCGTCAAGGTCGAGATGCGCACCGCCAAGGACGGCGAGCCCGTCGGCAACGCCAGCCACATCAAGGGCAAGCACCACCTCTACATCCTCGTCGCCCGCTACCTCGCCGCCCACCCGACCACCGAGGCGTCCGCCGGCCTGCGCGCCACCGTGCGCGGCGCCCCGCCGCCGCCGCCGCTGTCCGAGCCCTACCCGCGGCCGGCCGTGCCGCGCGGCTGGAAGCTGCCGACCCTGGTGCCGTACCTGAGCCCGGCCATGACCGGCGGCGGCGTCTCCGAGAACCTGTTCCAGGACGTCATGAAGGAGATGCAAGGCGGCGGCGCCGGCGGCGCCGGCGGCATGCCGGACATGCAGCAGGCAATGGCCGCACTGGGCGGTGGCGGCGGCGGCGACAGCAGCAAGAAGGGCAAAAAGGGCAAGGGAAAGGCATAGTGGCGCTGGGACGGCGCGGCGTTGGGAGTATTGCGCAAGGGCAGGGAAAAGGTTGTTTCGCGTGTTGCACACATGGAAAACTGGCCTCGTGACGACAGAAAGCGAATAGGACTGTCTATTTTCTTGCCCAAAACAAAAGGAAGATGCAAAGAGAGAAGCTAGATGGGTATACGATTTCGCACACAGTAGATACGGCCCAGCCATGTCAGACGCAGCAGTCCTTTCCTGGCTCCCGTCACGCTCCGTGGTACACAGGTCCATCTGTATGCACCTGCTGCTGCCACCACGACTGCGTGCCCTCGCCCACAATGTGGACGACGCCCGTCTTCCGTTTCGCGCCCCCCTTCCCGCCCGGCAGCCGTGTCTGCTGCTTCCGCGCCCGCGCCGCAGCCGAGCCCTTGCTCTTGTGTGTTTCGCGCCGCCCGCTGCCGTCCCCTGCCGGGGCCGTTTTGACGCCCCCTCCGCCAGCCTTCTTGTCCTCCCGCACCTCCCGCACCTCGGCTGCCTTGCGCACCACCGACGCCTCCCACCCCTTCCATGCCGCATAGTCCTCCGCCAGTCGCGCCGCATGGTACTGGGGCGATGTCCGCGCCGGCCGCCATGCGAGCCGGTCCGCCGGCATCGTACTGAGATCGTAGATCGTTGCCGCGCTGGCCATCTTCACCAGCTCGCCTAGGACGTCGCGCGCCTCGGTGGCTACCATCTCGCGTGCCGTGGCGCGCGGCTTCTTCTTCGCAACCAGCGGCTCTGCCAGCCACGCGTAGTTGGGCTGCTCCGTCAAGCGTGCCCGCCGGTTGTCTTCGCGCAAGTAGCGCACGACGGCTTGCAAACTAGCAATCTCGCTGCGCAGCGCTTCCATTTCGCGCGCCGTGGACAGAGCACGCTCCTTGCCGCTCTGCCCAGCGCCTCCTCCCCCGTGGCCGACGCTGCCTGCACCACCAACGATGTCGCCGTCGCCACCATTGCCAATCCCAAGCAAGCTTGCATCGCTCGCAATCTTCTTCCAGCGGTCGCGCTCCGTCTCCAGGGCCTTGAGCTCGCGGTCTTGCTTCTCGACGTCTTCCTTGAGCTGCTTCGTAAAGGCCTTTTCTGCTGCCATCGATCGCTCCAGCTCTTCGATCACCGCCGCCTTGTTCTGTGCGTCGCGCATCCGGCTTTCCAGAGTTTCGATCTTCAGCTGAGCCGTTCCCATCTCGTTGTCTCGCCGTGCAATCACTCTGCGCGCCTCTGCATGCTCCTCCCGCAGCCGCCGTAGCTCCTCCTCCGCATCCACAGACACTGCCTTGGGCGCCTTGACCTCTTGCCCGCGCACCACCCAAGGTGCAGGCCGCCGGTCAAACTCGAGCGTCTGCGACAAGTCTCCGGACAGCGCTGCAACGTCGGACACTTGACTCGCCACGGTCCGCAGCTTGCCAAGATAAGCTGCAAAAAGATCGTCGTTTGACACATTGGCACTGGCGATTGTAGCTGCCGCAGCTGCAGCAGCATCGGATGACGCAGATGCAGACGTGCCCGAGGCACCTGCACGCGACAGTGCCAGAGTTGCATTGTGCACAACGGCCTGCACTTCCGAGTACGTGTACGGCTCTGTGCGACCATCCTCATGCAGCAGTGCGTGCAGGTCAAGACCCATCCTGCGCGCCAGTTCCGCCAACACCTGGGAGGCCGCCTCGCACCGCTCAAAGGCCTCCAGCGTATCTGGCATCAAGGACAGAGAACGCATCTGGAGCTCTTCCAGCGCGCGGACCGCCTTGCCTGCAACCACCTTGGCACTGCGGGTCTGCGCAATCGCTGTCTCAGCCCGCCGCGCAAAGTACTGGGCCGCTTCGTCATCGTCGCCCGTTGGCGGGATCACACGTTGCACCATGGCCCGGATCGTATGCAGCGCCACTGCTGCAGACTCGAGGTGACTCTGCATCAGCAGAGCACGCATATGCAGGTTGGCTGCAAAACCCTCCAAGTCTTCACCAGCGTGTTCCTCCGCCCCAATACTGCTGCTGTTGGCGCCGCTGTCGTTTCCTTTTCCATTGCCGCCGGCGTATTGCTGCTGCTGTTGTTGACCTGCATCCGCGGACACATCCAAGGACATATGAACCTCGGCTAGATGCGATAGTAAAGCGATGGATCGCTGAAGCTCGTCGGCACAGGCCTGCTCCTTCAGCTCGTCCCGTCGTAGGCCATCGATCCAGCCATTCAGGGCCCGCTCTACAGGTTCAAGCTCAAACAGGGCGTCATCGAAACGAGCAAATCGGCTGGTTGTGCAATGGCTAATAGCACCCACAAAGCGGTCGCACATAGCGGCCACCCAGGTGAGTTTGTCGACGACGTCGCAGCCGATGAAAATATCGTCTTCGTGGCCAGGATGCGGCGGTTGGTTGATGCGTTCGCGCACAAAGCCATTCAAAAGGTTTGCCTTGAAAGAAACGCGGCGGAAGCGCAGCAATGCGAGAACCGAGTTGCGGTCAGTGTGCAGATATGCGTCTGGCAAAAACAGCTTGATAATCTCCAAGTGCTGCTCGGCCTCTTGTGCCTCCATCCGACGCAGTTCCAGGTCGATGGTTTTGACCTGCGTCTTGGCGGCCGACAGCTGCAGCTTCATGTTCAGGTCCATCATGGCACGCGACTTGCTGTTCAGCTGCTCCGATTCATTTTCCGTCACTGCATGCGATGCTCGCATGTCCTCTAGGTCATTCTGCAGGCTTGTCACCATTTGTCGGAAGCGTGAGAGGGCGTATTCCATATCCTCGTAGGCGTCTTCCTGCTGGGCTGCACGGCGGGCCTGCTCTTGGATGACGGCCGCCTTGAAGTCGAGCTCCTCCTGCATTTCGCGTTCGTTTTGAACGTGGTTGATCTCGAGTTCGTCGTTGATTTCCTTGAGGTTCTCAAGGTCTTCAATCACGGCTTTGAGTTCCTCCACTTGTTCGGCCTGGCTCATGTTACGTTCGGTCAAGTCCATAATCATATCGTCGGCAGCCTGAGCAGCATCGAGCTGTTGTCTGAGATCCTCGACGGCAGCCTCGGCCTGGGCGAGCTTCTCCTTAGTCGCGTCATGCTGTTCCTTGACAGCGGTGAGTTCCTTCACGTCCTCCTCGAGAGATTTGATCTCCCCTCGAAGCTCTTCTTCCTGCTGCTGTGTAATGTCACGGAGACGCAACAGTGCATCGCGCAAGCGTTCATTATTGCGCTCCAGCTGTAGCCAGCTGGCGCTGGCCTTTTCTTCGGGCGTCATGCCCTGGGTGAACTCGGCGTTCTCCACACGCAGCACTTCAAGCTCAAGCTCGAGCTCCTCGGTTTTCAGTTTGACAGCATCCAGCTCTGCTTTATAGACCTCGGCTGTCTCTTCGGCCATCTCCCGGTCCAAAGTCGCCAACTCCATGGCCGATTCGTGTTCAGCCTGCATGGATTCGACAGATTCGAGTAAAGCCTGGGCCTCCTTGAGCTGCTTTCGTAGCTCGTTATTTTCTTGTTGCTGGGGCTGGTACTTAGCCTGGATCTTCTGGATGATTCCTTGGTATTTGTCGCAGTCTGTCTGCAGCTTGTCGAGTTGCTTAAGCTTGTCACGATCCTCTAGGCGCTTCCGCTCAAGAACGCGCAGCTTTGCCTTGAGGTCCTCGTTTTCACGATTGATCGCCGCAGTCGGCGCGGTAGGCCGTGTTCCTACAGATGCCGTTGTAGATGGTACAGCTGTCTGAGTATGTGTGGGCGCTTGTGGACGTGTGCCGGCTGCCGCGTTTGCCTGTCCCTTGGGTGCCCCTGACGTCAACCTCTCGAGTGCAGCTGCTCTTGATTGAACGGGACTTCGAGGCTGTGGTGACATGATTCCATCGTCGCTACTCTTTTGGGGAGATGATGCTCGTCCACTGACGGTGGCCATTGTAGCTTGCCCCCCATCTAGTCGACCACTACCGCCGCTTTCGTTACCGGAGTCGCCGGATGGAGCGCGCATGCTGGAAGGACGTGATCCAATTCGGCCTGCCACCCCAGGCGCTGTACCACTTGAGCTCAGGCGGTTCGTTCCAGCTCGTGGTTGGGTACCGCTAACAGGGCGTGCATTCGATGCGGAAGTTGACGAAGGCCGGCTAGCTGTCCGTGACACGGGAGCGGGAGGCCCCATCGACGTCCGTATCCCGCCCACTGATTGGCGTGGCCGAGTGGTTGCAGACAAAACGCGGGTCCCGGAATTGGACGGTGTTCCAGTGCGGGATGTCGCCGTGCTCGATGGTCCGGATCCAAGTTGTTTCGTGGGCGACTTCGGCGGTGCCTATTCAAGCCTGATGTTAGACGCATTCAACCACTCGCCGCACACGGGAGAATCAGGCTCACCCGTGAAATGCTAGACCGTGGTCCGGGACTAGGACTAGGAGCATTTAAGCTCATCCGCCGAGAAAGGCCAGGGTCGCCCCCGGTTGTGCTTGTCCGGCTGCTGTTTCCCGTGGCAGGAAACACACCACTCGGACGATTGCCAGCTAACCCCCTTCTTGCAGCAGCAGTTGCAGCAGTCGTTGCAGTGCCCACTGATGGGCGCGGCCCAGCAGCCGTTCGGCGCTGTGGCTGCGGCCGCGATGTAGGGGGGGCTTCATCCTCCTTTTCTTGTTCTGCAGCGCCGTCGTCATCTTCCTCTGCCACACCAACCACAGTCACGGCCGATGGACGCAGAAACATTCCATGGCCCATAGCGCAAGAAAAATAGCGCTCATCCTGAACGCTGCCATTGTTCTTTCCGGTTGGCGTCTCGAGCTCAACGCCAACCCATTCGCCAGATGAAAACAATGTCCGTCCAACAAAGCGAATGATTCCAAACCGGCCATCAGCCAGTTGGACTATCTGGCCTGAAGCGGGCTCCATGGTAGGCTAGGAGGCCGAAGGAGAAGGTAAGAAGGGAGGTCGAGGATGTCGGATCACGGACGCGCTCGCGTAGGAAGGCCGGACATGGCAAGTTGTCGGACGGTGCTGAAACTTGTAGAAGAGCCCCAGAAGCAAGAACCACAGCGTGAGAAAGGTTCTGGTGCAATTCTCGCGTCGAAAGTGCACAGCTTGCCCGTTCATAAATCGTTGTAACTTTAGCTGTCGCGGTTGTTGACGTTGAGCAACGAAAAGGAGAACGAAGCTAAAATGTATCCGGCACGCGTCCGGGTGTCCACTATTTTCCATTATTGGCTAGTGTTCGACCGGTGCCAGCGGCCATTTGCGGAGTCTTACCTGTCGCTCAAGAGTATTACGGAGTATCTTACAGATCAAGGCAGATACTAGAAGGTAACAGGTGATAAAAACTGCGTGTGAGTTCTTCTTTGGCGTTTGCAAGATTGGGAGTTTATAAAGAGAGCGCCTGCGAAGTTGCGAAGCACCTAACGTTTCACTGGGTCAAATAGAAAAAAAAAACCAGATGATATGTTTGCGCTGCTAGAAAAAGAAAGAGCCACATCCCACTCGCTGCTGTGGTAGCACGATTATGTTTTCGGGTGTAGGAAACATAGACACTGGGCTATTCAAATTTGTATTGCGGAAAGTGCGAGCTGCTTCTCTGGTCTTTCTGTTATGAACCGAAAACACCTTCGCTCTTGCTGGCGAACTTATTTGTTGACATTCTCTCCAGTTCCTTCCGTTTTCCGACCCTGTAGCTTCCCAGTTTAACTGCCTTCCTACGTTGCGATGCACTTGTCTGCAAGACTACTCCTTCCCGTCTTGGAAAAAAATTCGAGGAAGGTGCTACTGCTGTGTGTTTTGTTTATCGTGGTTCTTTCCGAGTTATCATAATCGGTGCCTCTTTTGTTCGTATGCCCTGCTTTTCCTTCTTATTTCGTCTTTCGTCTCCCAAGGAATCTCCCTGCCTCTGCTCTCCTTCTCCCCCCTCCCTTCTTCTCTCTTTTTCTCATGCAACTCGCTTTTTTGCTTCTCCTTGCTTCCCTCAACAACCTTCCGGCTCCTTTTTGCGTCGACTCATCTTGTTTTTAACCGGCCTCCTCTTTCTTGGAACTTTTTTGACACGAAGGCGTGTATGCATAGCAGCTGCGTTGCTTTTTCTTGTCGTTTACTGTCAATCGGTCCGAAGGGACAGAAAAGAATCTTGCCGACAACTGCCGACACCTTCTGCCAGCCCTACCGAATTGCGGCTCCTCTCTTCTCCTTCGATCCTCCGAAACCCTTCCCGCATTTGACCATTCTCCCATCTCTTCCGATCCCCTTTGAGTTTCTCGACCTCGCCACTTGCTCAGTCCCAAATCAAGACCATCCCAGTCTCGATTCTCCCATTTCTTGCGGTAAGGTGGATCTTTCAGCTATCCTGTCCAGTTTTTCCTATATCTTTATTACACTGGGCATTCTTGTCTCCGTTTCTTCCATGTCTGGGTTTCCCCACCACCCGATGCGAACTCTCCTGCTACATTGCCTTTGTTCCTGGTATCACCTGCGACTCAGACCACACACAACTGCCCATTTCATAAACACAACCACCCCTTCCTTCATTCCTCACAATGTCATCGGAGACAGCTAGCAAGTGCGCCAAGCGGCTTTTGGGGGAGTCTTTTCAAGGTCCAGAGCGGCGACCAAAGTATATCAGGACCACTTTGCGCTGCCATACGGCACAGCCAGAAGCAGCAAGCACTGCAGGACGGTCGAAGTCAAGGCCTGTGACTGTACAGCGTTTACAATTTTAATCAATCGATTTGACCTGGGCAGATTCGTTTTGTCACAGCTTGAAGCTCAAAGACTAACAAGTCAGGACTCAGCAATCGCAGCCTTGGTCAGCCCACTGGTATCTTTCATTCTTGCTTGCATCCCGCCCGTTTTCTCAAATCAAGGGTCTGTGGTCACTCTTCTTCACTGGCAAGGGCTTGAGATCCACCGAACCTTTTGCATCTTTGCCTTTGCGAGTGTCGTGGACATCATGCCTTCGCACAAATACACTGTCCATGAGCTTCTCGGTCTTCGTGGTGTCGGGATCCCAATGTCACTACCCGAAGTACCCCAGAAGGGAGCGAGTCAAGGTATGATGAGATGGATACGTACTTCAAGCATGGCGACGATAACTGACTGGAAGCAGTAGTCAATCCGCCGAACCCACCCGCTCGACATGCAGGAAGCGAATCACGCACGTTTGGCCGTTTTCTGAAGCACCGATCACACCCATCTCAACAAAATCCCGCGATGCATTTTCGAGACCAGCCTTCATCGGTTGCCGATGACGTCCATTTTCCTAGACATGACCCTCACCGTGGCCCTTCCAATACAACTCAAGACCACTCGTTCCCCGCCGATACCCTCCCCGTTGAACTAGAATGGCGGTATCGTGGCAGGACCGAGTCTGGGACGACCGCACCCAGTGAGCCTTTGTCGGCTCCAACAGGCCTGAGCGCCCAGCAGAGTGAAGGCTTTCAGCGTTTCTACAAAGCTGTAGTGTCTCCGACACATGTCCGCGTTACCGCAGGCGGACGCATTGTTCCCAATACAAGAGGCACGTCACCGATGTCCAAGAGAGCCAAGGACAAGCCAGACGAAGGCAGCACCATTCAAAATTTGAACGGACAACAAGCCCAGCCCCAGGCACGTCAGCAATCTGATACGTTTCCTTATGGCCCTCCAAACCCGCCGTCTGTCCCAATGTTTGCTTTTCCTCCTCATCAATTCTATTCGCCTTTTCAGGGTTCTTTGACCCCTATGCCGACAATGTCACTTCCCATGGGGCTTGGGCTTCCCTCTGGTTTTCCATTCCCTACCCCTGGGAATGGTGTGCCTAGTCTCAATATGCCGCCTGGTGTTCTTCCTCATATGGCGAACCCGCTATCGAACGAGAACGAGTTCAGCAGAAACAGGAGCGAGGCCTCTGAAGCTAAGACAACAGCCTCTGATAAGGCTGACAAGCCTAAGCGCGTGCCATCGGAATTCATCGACACCACCAAGCCGTTTGTTTTCAACGGCCAGGTCGTGTATCCTATTCCCGCACAGACTCATTCCGGCTCTCACCCACAGTTCCTACCGTCGGGGTTACTTGGACCCTCTGGGTTTCCAATTGCGCATTTTCCGGGACAGATGGCGATGCCTCCTCCACTCGGAATGAACCAGATGCTGGCTCTGGCTTCTACTCCAAACTACCCAGGAGCACAGGGGGCGCTGCAAACGGTGCCCACGCAAGCAGCCCAAAATGGGCAACCGACGTTTCTGCAACCAGTTAACCAGCGAGTAGCTTCGGAAGTTCTGCGACCTCCCACGGCTCCCCCTATCTCGTCGATCCGACCGAGCGAAATAAGCAGAAAACAAATTGATATGCTCAAAAGCTCACTCAAATACCACACAGACCAGCTGCTGTACAACAAGCATCAGATTGACGAAAAGGAAATGGAGCGTACCGTCAACATGCTCCAATCTCAAATTGACAGGTTTGAGGCCCTCAACCAGAGCCAGCTTTTGTACGAGGAGGCACATTATCCAAAGAGAGACGACAAGGTGACTGAAGCAACTAGTCAGCCGCCAAAAAATCCAGAAAGAAGAACTCGAACAGGGTCGTTCTCCCAGTCCTCTATCAAACAGACATCTCGGGGTGGTGGAAAGAAAACGGACAGCCTGCGCAGCAAGCCTTTTGTCAGACAGAGAGAAAGCTGTCTTTTCCTAGACCCTGTCGAGGCTCCGGCTCAAGAAACCGACCCGGTCAAAAAATCCACCCTCCCCGTCAAGGCTGCTATGGCTCCGCCTTTCCATCCTCGTCGTTCCATTGGCAATGAGAAGTCTAGTGCTGATCTCGACGAAGTCAACACTTTCACAAAGAGTAGCCGCGAGGAGGCCAAGACACATGGAGCAAATCGACGGCAGAACTTTTCGTCTTCGTCAACGGACGAGACTTCAGGATGGGGCAACCCCTACCTTGTAGGAAAGCTCCCGTCAAATGTGGACCCGCGAAACGCTCAGAGTAGCGACTATATTTACGAGCGGGAACTCACACAGGACGAAAACCGATCTCGCTATTTGCATTGGGGCAGGGCGCCAGCATTCACTCGTGAAGGTTTACCAAAGTTTGATGGCAAAGATTTTTACCCTGCTTCTCCAGCCTCGGAAAAGACGACACCCCTGGAAGCTTCGCATCATGTTCCTCTCATCCGTCGCATTCCTGTCGAAGATGCCACCACAGGTCTAAGTAAAAAAACCCAAACTCTGCAGGAAACCGAAACAGACAACGTTCAACAATCCGCTCCACATGTTTCGACGTTCACCGCGGTCCGTCCAAAACCTGTCAAGGTCACTATGGTAAGAATAAGGGTTTTTGGGGGACGAACGCATCGCATATTTGCTGCTGACTATTTCAACAGAGACGTCCCGAAGCCGACATTGTGAACAGATATCAGAATTCGGTCAAACCTAGCGACATCTTCGGTTCCAGTGGGACCCGTGGAAAAGAAACAGGGGGAAAACCTGCGTATGTTATATGTTTATCCCGTTTTCATTCTCTCTCCATTTTGGCTTACACGCCTTTGTCGACAAGCAGCTTTTTGAAGACCATGCTAAGACGCAATATTTCAAACAGCAGCGAGGTGTGGCCCAACATTGTCGTTCCAGCAACAGCTCAAGGAGTCCTTCCTCGATATTCCTCTGGATATGACAGCCTCATGGCTTCAATTCCTGGCTCCGGAAACGCAACCAAAACTGCAACACACTTGCACCCGACAAAGTCAGACGACGGCAGTTTGTTTTTGACGCCAGCTTCGAGGAAGGTTGGCGAAAATCGACCCCCGCCTGACAGTGTGGGACCGGCCTCTTTAGAGCAACAGTTCCAAAGCATGGCTTCTCTGGAAAACAAGCATGATGCAGCATTGCCTGTACACTGGAGCGCCTGTTGAAGCACGGCCAAGCATCAGCATTCTTGACGTGGTCCAGAGCTGCTTCCATATATGTTTCTCGGGCAGCAGCACGCGGACAAGCTCATTTGACATATTTTACAAAGGATTCAGATCACCAAGGACAGGCTTACCGCAGCTATACGGACTGGACGGAGAAGTGGTGAAATAGGACATACATTAGGGCGGTCGCAGTTGTGGCAGTTATGCTTATATTTTTTATATGAATCACGCAGACTCTTCATTATATTTAGGTAGAATAACAACACACATAGTCTAAATGGTCGTTTGCCGTATACGATCTTCTAACTCTCCCCATTTTACTTGACATGTTCCTCACCTTCAAACCGACAATGCCATCGAGACAATGCCCTCAACTGACGGTCTGCTGGCAAGAGCGTTAGGTTTGATTCAGAAACCCACGCCTTTTCGCTCTCCGCCAGTTGTTTACCTCGAAAACCATGGGGCTTGGTGGCTAACGCGGTGATATTCCGGCGGTTGTAAACTTACTTGTGAATATTTTTTCTCTTTTGAGGCACAACCAGTGCGTGTCAAGTCAAACTGTTACGGCAGCATACACATCTGCATGGAGACCGGCTACGGACGAGTGGACAGTCTGCCCACCAACCAAGTTGTTGGTGGGCAGGAGAGTGAACAGAGCAATCAACTTCGGGAGAACCTCCCATGGATCATTTCACGATCTCCGTCTTTTTTCATGTGAAATGGCCATTGTGCAAAAAAAAGGTTGTCTTTTTTCTCAGTACTTTTCCATCCTTTCCCATCTCTTATCCGGGTGGGTGATTGGTTTGTATCGAAACCAGGCGACGCTGTTCTCAAACGTTCCGCCCCCACAGAGAGAAAAAAATCCTGCCAAAAGACGCCGTAGTATGGAGAAAATCGACAAAACGAATAGCGCTTGCCGGAATCCGGTCTATGTCGTGAAAAGAGGTAGCATCGAGGGATATGTGATGGAGTCGCTTAGGTGGCGGGTAGTTGAGACAATGAAAAGGGATGTCGACACCCCACGACATTAAGCCAGGGTCCGGTCGACCCCAGCTTCCTTTTTCTCTTCCAGTTGTGGCTTCGGATCTCAGGTTTGTGGCTTTAGTTGTCCTCCTCCTTGGCCTTCTCGCTCTGCTCGCGGCCCGCCTTGATGCGGGCCAGAAGGTCCTCCCGGTCCTTGTCGAGCTTGAGCTTGGTGATGACCACATTGCTGGGGTGGATGCCAAGCGGCACGCTCTGGCCGTTGACCTTCTCGCGGGTGACACGCTCAATGTGGATGACATACTTGAGGCGGTACACCGAGGTGACCTTGCCCTCCTTGTCCTTGTTGGAGCCGCGAACAATGACAACCTCGTCGTCCTTGCGAATCGGAATGCTGCGGACGTTGTACTTCTCGCGCAGCTCCTTGCTGAGGGGCGCGCTCATGATGTTGCGCCGCACGCTGGACGGGGCAGAGAAGTGCGCCTTGCGCGACTTGCGCCGCGAAGAGTGAACCGCTGGGAAGCTTTATTAGCAACACGAAAGAAAGAAAAGCGAAACCGAAGCATTGTTAAGAGCAACGACATACCAGTGTTAAACTTGGCCATTGTGCTGGTGTTTTGGTGGTGTTGGTGCTGAAGAGGAAGTTCGACGAAGGCTGCTGGAGAGAGATCGAAGAAGTAAAAGAGTTTTTGGGAATTCTTTTTTTTGTGTGGGAGAAAAAACATTTCAAACCCCACGATTCAACCCTTCTTTTCCCTGATTGGTGGATGGTGAATTTCAAGTGGATCTAGCGGCAGAAAATAAAGGCGGTGTCTTAAGTCACGCTTTTATGGTTAGTCAGAAAATAAGCTGTACTCGATCCGCGCAATACGCGTTTCCCCCTTCCCCTGAGTTTTGGGAGCATCATCGTTGCGATCGACCAACGGCAGTGATGCGACGCTTTTCGATTTTCCTTTAGCGCTTCTTGGTTGACACAGGAAAGGGACACACGCCGTTCCAGTTGCTTCTGCCTCTTTGTCCTTCTTTTTTGCTTCTTTGGGTCTCTTTACATCATGAGATAAGGTGTTCAGCCTTGTCCAATATCTGGTCTCTACTCTTCTCTTCTCCCCGCTCATTGTTCTCTATATACTCCCCCTTCCTATCGTCTTCCACACGTCGACGTCCAGCATGCCGAAGCAATACGTCCTCTTTGGGCGGCTGCTGCCGCCCATCACGACACGCCGCATCACCATCTTGCTCTGTGCCGTGTTTACCTTCGCTCTCTTCTCCGTCCTCTACACCCTCCCGAGCGCCGTGCCAACAGGACCTAGCCTGTCCAAGTTCGCCGACCACAAGTTTTCCATGCCACAGATCAAGTCTCCCCCGGCCTGGTCCAATTCGTGGACGGGTTCTCTAAATCCTTTCCGGCCGAAGTCGCACGCTCCGCCGCGCCAAAACGGCGACTCGCACGAAGACTCAGCTTGGTTTGCCGACTGGAAATGGCTTTCAACGCCCTTCTCGTCGTCTTTTACGCTCGACGAAACACGTGCACTGTTGCCGCCGCTCCCCCCACGGCCGCCCATTTACTGCTACTACGACGCAATTACTCCACGCGACAAGGCAATCCGCGACGCCGAGAGCGCCCTACTCCTAACCTGGCGCCGCGCATGGTGGGCACAGGGCTTCCGTCCTGTACTACTGAGCTCGGCTGAGGCCCTTAACAACCCGCGATACAACGAGCTACAGCAACTCAAAGTGACACCGGCCGCCAAGGAGGACATTATGCGCTGGCTCGCGTGGGAAAACATGGGTGGCGGCCTACTGGCGCAATACCTGGTGCTGCCGATGGGACCCTATGACGACCACCAGATCTCGTTTCTGCGCCGAGGCGAATACCCAACGCTGACCCGGTGGGAGGGGTTTGGTGACGGTCTGTTTGCAGGCTCCAAGGCAGACATTTCAGAGGCAATCTCGCTAGTGCTGGCCAACCCGATGTTGGTCAACGCCGAAACGTTCCTCGAGGCACTTCCTGCTGTTGGCGCAGCTGCCGTTCCAGCAAAGGCGGCGGCATCGGCAGCTCCGGCTGCTGCGTCGAAAGCTGCGCCTGCGGCGGCAGCGGCTTCTGCGGCACCAAAGAGCGCTGCGGGTGCCGCGGGCGAGGCTGCGCCTGTGAAGGCTGCGGCGGGCCAGGCTGCACCTGCTAATTCCGGCGCTGGCAATGCTTCCCCGGGCGAGGCTGTCCCGGCTAAGGATGCTGCACCTGCCAAAGTGGCTGCCCGGGCGGCCCAAGAAGCTCAGGGCCATGACGCTTCCTCAGTCCCGGTGACAACAGCTGCAGACGACAACCACGGTGACATCAAGAAGAAGACCAAGGACTACCCATTTGTCGTTGAGGAAGCACCGACGGCGCTTGCATTCTACGATACCCAGGTCATAGCTATGAAGTACACCAAAGTGGGCGACCATATCACTCGCGACCGGGCAGGCGGCTTGTCCAGCTTGAACCAGCTAATCAACGCACACCTGCACGTGGTCTGGCAGAACATCCATTCTAATGGGATAGCTGTGCTGAAGCCCCGAGCGATTCACTCGACGCGCCTCGTGGAGCGAGGCGTAGAGCTGGCCAACCGGTTGGCGCAATGCTCGGTGTCGCCTCTTGAGGCGTCGTGCCCGCCGAATCTGCCCAACTGCGAGCCGTGTGTGGCACGCCAGCCAATGCGGATCCACACGCCGCCAACGTTCCGCAACACGTCGGCACTCTTCACGATCGGCACGGTGCCTCACCCGTTCACGTACCAGACGGTGGCATACAGGCAAGGACCGATGGATGTGCCCTGGCTGCGGCGCGAGTCGATACGGGACGCGTGGCTCTACGACGTCACCAAAGAGCTTCTGGGCACTGGCGTGTCGGGCATCGCTCGTGTGCTGCAGTTCAAGCGGGCCGTGGCGGGGGAGTATGGGCGTGCACACTCTCTGTGGATCACGGCCGAGCAGCCGATGCCGGACGATGTGAACTGGTGGTTTGGCTTCTCGGTGCCGCGGATTGGCGAGGGCATTAACAAGGGCGAATCAACAACGCCGGTGCCGGGGCCGGAGCGGCTGCCACCACCAAAGCACAACAAAGACGACGGGCCGGTGGCGACGGCGGAGGCGCTTGCGCAGGAAGGCGAGTTGTTGAAGAGGGTGGAGAAGATGGGCCTGAGCACGTCGAAGAAGGATAAGACGTTCCGAGAGGCAGTGGAGGCGTGGAACCTGGCGGACACGGAGGCGTGGAAGTTTGCGCGGGCGTACCTGGCTCGGGCGTTTGTGGAGCGCTCGACGTGGGAGACGGAGGAAGCCAAGTTCTCCGGCGGCGCAGGCAGCGAGAAGGGCAGCGGCTGGTGAGAGGGGGCCAGGCCCATCGCCGCCTGTCGGGGGCTTACCATCACTTTCCCTTTCTTTTCTTTCTTGTCTTTCTTTTGTTGTGTCTTTCTCTTCGGGTTTCCCGTCGGCGCTCACGAAGGAATATGGAGTTTGGGGTGTGATCACAGTTGCATACACGCACGTTGCTAAATAATGTTTCTTTTTGTTATAGTCCTAGCCAGAGACGACTACTCTGTCAAGCCATAGAATAATGTCAAGCATTGAGAGTTCCTTGCCGGGGATGGGCGACGAGATGCAGCCAACCATGATCGTAGGATAAACCCCATCTTCGAGAGAAAATGGTGTGCCAAGGATGTTGAATCCGAGGGAAGAAAGTAAGTGTAGAGTGGCAGTTGGTTGCCTCGTTGAAAGCTCGCCTGTCGAATCCTCTTCGTTTCCTTTTTATTTGTTTTTTTTCTGCTTTTCTCCCACCCAAACACACAGTCCCCCTCCACACCCAAAAACACCTCTCACCACCACGGCCCGTACTCCGTTTAGGTGCGGACAGTGTCACCGCCCATCTCGCCGCTCAGCTCCCGTGACGTCGGGCCGCGACGGGTGGCCCCGTTGGTGGCGGTCTTGCCGTTGACCGGGGCGGCCGCCGTGGCGGCGGCGGCCTTGCTCTGGTGCTGCTGCTGCTGCTGCTGCAGCGGGGTCGGGTGCTGCTGCTGGCGGTAGGCGACGAGGGCCTGGCGGGCGGCCTCGGCGGCCTCGTCGGCCTTGGCGAGCGTGTCCTCGGCGCGGGCGAGGAGGTCCTGGAGTGCGTGCTCGGTGGCGTCGGCAGCGGGGGACGACGTGCCGTTTTCAGGTCTTGCCGTCGTCGTCGTCTGCTGCGCTTCCTGCTCGAGGAGCAGCTCCCAGATGTGCCCGTTCAGCCACAGACCAGCCAGCTGGTCGCGCGTCATGGTGCGGGCGCCGCTGATGCGGCCGCGGCAGGTGGCGTGGCCGCAGAGGCAGGCAAAGGGCTGGGCCATGTCCCACTCGGTCGAGGGGTAGAAGAAGGTCAGCTCGTCGCCGATGCGGAGGCCCTTGGGGCCGACCCAGACATTGCGGCTGCTGGTGTCGAAGATCTGTGTTTGTTAATAGGGTTGTTTGTCATCGGAGTGCATCCCCCCCTCAAAAAGAATGAAAAGAATGTGGCAAGGAAAATAGAATAGAAAGTGGTAAAAAAAAAGAGTGGTGGGGAGTTTTGGAAGGGTTGTAAAAAGGGGGTTGAATTGGGAAAATAAACACAAGGAAAAAAACCCACCAACGATGGCTCACAGGAGTGGTTGATGTAGAGAAGGTCGCTGTTGAGGTTGATGTGCTGGTTGCGGCCGACCTGGACGGTGGCGTAGGTGGGGGCGGCGGCCGGCGTGACTGGCGGGCTGGACATGGGCGCAAAGAGGGCGAAGGGGGGCAGCTCGACACGGGAGATGCTCTTGGTGGTGAAAGCGTGGTCCCCGTCGGCGGCGACGAGGACTTCCTGGATGGCCGGGTGAGACGGCTGGGTCCAGTGCGGCTTGAGGGGTGCCATTGTGATTTCGAGAGAAGGGAAGAGTGAAGGTGTTGTGGTTTTGTGTTTCTTTGGGGGGGGATCTTTCACGGGGTTCTGCTGCCTTTTGCAGTAAGTAGGGTATGATGTCTTTTGTTGCCACGCCGGTTTCGTAATCGTTCGTTATTTTTTTTGTTTCTTCTTCACTTTTGTGAATACAGAGGATTTAACAGTCTCTTGTTTTTTACCAAGAAAGCAGCAGCTATGGACTTTCGTGTCTTTTAAAGCAAAACTGGGGTTTCAAACTAACAGGAGCTTACTCCATCTTCCAAGCCCCGAGCTTTCCACACATGAGACTTATTGAGGGGGGACGATGGGAAGAAAATATGGGGTTTTAGTCCATTGCCAGAGATCCTGACGAGCGGAAGCAAACCGTTCTTCAGCAGGCCTCGCCGTGTGGACAAGGCCAGGTTCAGAAGAAACAGACAAAGAACAAGAAAAACGCAAAAGCAAATCCGCAGACCGGACAATCAGAACAGCCCAATGCCTTCTCGTCTTCCGCGGAAAACGAGGCAGTTTGGGAGCCAGGAACACGTCCGCATCCCGAGGTCCAGCTATGGGGAAGCCGGCAAGCGTTGGTTGCCGTTACGGAGCACGCTGGCGTTGACGACTCGTGGCGGGCCAATCACAAGAGCCACTCGGCTCTGCACGCAAGCGGATGTGCACTGCGCGGCAGTCATGTGAACAATGTCTTAGGCCGGAATGGGGTAAAGCACAAAGTGGCTCTACAGCAGGCAAAGGCGACAATAGCCGTTTTAAAGGCTATTTGGGGCGTGAGGCAGAGAAACAGAGGTTTGGGGCGAAGCGAGAGCATTTGCAGACAAGAACGAGCGAGACCAGAGGATACCGAAAAAAATACAAAAAAGGGACAAAAAAGATCGAACATGGAATATGTCAAAGAAAGTAAAAAGGACACCCTTTTCCATGCCTTCTCTCTGAAAAGTTGGCTCAGCAAGGCGTCTGTGGGGTCCTGTCACAACGACGAGTCGTGTATGATGCGTCTGATTCGCTTTGTAGTAACCTTGCTTTCTTTCCTCTTTTCCCGTTCTTCTGGTTCCCCCTACCCACGAGCCGACGTGAAACACAGCGATCACGCCCCTTCCGCTCTCTCTGTCACACGAGACGCAGGCAATGCACTGTCAATGTATGGGAGGGGGGGAACCCGGCAGAAGAATGAGGGTTGAAGAGCAAAGCGCCTCGTGTTGTGGGACCGTTCCGTATCATGATCTTCCTTTTTTCTTCTTCTTCGTGCTCAAGCACTCCCCGGGTCCAGCCGACCTCTGCTGGCAAACGACATGCACAGCAGGCATACGTGTTCTCTGTTGGGCCGCAACACACGATGCCCGTGGGAGGATTCGCCAGAAAAAAAACAGGAATACGGGACGACGGGTGGCTCATGTGACGCGTCTTTCTTTCGTTTTCCTATTTTCCTTGTTCGTGACTGGCCCGACTGACCGATGAGTCGTCTGGTTTTTTCTCTCTCTTTCTCTTTGATATCAGAAAAAATGCCTCTTACGACGGGGGGACAGGGTAACACTCCCATCCCCGACTCTTACCAATCCACGTCCCGGCGGTTTCCTATTCCGTCCTTTCATTCCGCGGCCTGAGCCATAAAGAAACCAAATTCCGCTCGGTTTGACACGGAATGCGACGGGACACCGCCACGACGACCGGCCATTGGTCCAGGACGATTGGGGGGGGNNGGGGGGGGGGGGGGGGAAGGGGAGAGACGGGAAAGAGCGCAGAGACGGAGAGGGAAGGGAGCAGCCCCGACAGCAGGCCCGGTAGACGTCTGCATATGGACAACACGGCCTTCTCTGCGCAAAAAACACACAGGTGTCAAGACACTGCAGACGCTCGGTCGGTCGTTTCCTGCTGACAGTAAACCCGCACAAAGCAGTCTCTTGCCCGCTCACCCAGTTTGGCCCGAGCCCCCCTCTCCTTCCCGCAAGGTGACAATGGCCACGGCCAACGTCATCTGGCAGCCAGACGTCGTATTCTCGTTTGTTGCCGGCCCAAGAGGCGGCTGCACACCGGACGATTGGGTCCGGTTGGCTTGCAGAAAAGGGCAAAAACCCGAGCGCGCGCGCGTACCACAGACGACAGGCGGTGGTCCAAGTAGACGCGGCACGGGCGGGCCACGTGGAGTGGGTGGGCAGGCCAAGGCCACTGGTCCCAGATATGGCCGGTGGCCCCGAGAGAGATAAGCGTACGGAGTCTACTGTCCGGATTCTGACGTTTCTATGTCGGGGAGGGGGGGGGATGGGAAGAAAGCGTCGGTTGCGTCCCACGGACGGCTTGACCTGCTCTTCGAACGGCTTGTCGGAGAGTTCGTGTCAGGAGGTCTCTCTCTCTCTCTCTCTCTTATATATATATACCGGCGCTTACTCCCACCGTCCCTGTTGGGTTTCTTCTTCACATCGTCTCTTTCCTTTTCTCTTCTCCTCAGTCGGGCATCCGATCCCTTCAGAGCGAACACAACACAGCATTGCCTGTAGTCTCCCGATAGCCTCTGCACCTGCACCGGCTGATCGACTGTGAGACCCCACCCTCCGAAGCTAAAAGCAGCCTGGCCGTCGTCGAAAGCCGCAAAGAACCGCTCAGCTATGGCGTCGCTTCCCACCTCCGCCAACAGGCCCGGCACGCCCACGCCGCAGCCGGACCCGCCACGGCCCGAGCCGCCCTACGACCCGCCGTCGTAACCACAGGGGCATGGCAATTGAAAGGAGAGGTGCAGAGAGAAGGACGGTCGTTTCGGCTGGAAGGGGATGGAGGAGGGATATGTCCGTTTCGGAATTTACGTTTGATTTTCTCGCCACGTGATCTTTTTTACTGTTATTTGGAAACAAACAATGCAACCTACTTTTCTTTTCTTTGCCTTTACCAGAAAGCACTGTATTATAGGATAGATGCACGGTGAAACAAGAAGTCTCTCGCCGAGCGACGTCATACGATTGGAGGCACAAGAGGGGCCAGTAAGAAAGGAGATGCGTCATGAGATGAAATTCAAAATGTTCGATAAATAAGCCGAAAAGGGGTAATCGCCTCCCCGCAAAGTGCCACCGGTCCCTGGGGTACCAAACCGCCGCCTCCCTGCCCGTCTACACGCCGAAATTGCTGGAGCGAACCCACTCCATCACCTCAAAGGCCAGACGGCGCTCCGTCCGCTTGTCCAGGGGCCAGCTGCTGCCGTCTGCCGGCTGGGTCGGCTGGGTTTTCCCGTCGGCCGGCGGCGCGTGCACGACAATGACGCCGTCCTGGGCGCGCGTGTTGACGGGCGTGTCCATCTGGCCGGCAGCCGGCTTGGCGTCGCCATAGACGACCAGGTCCGGGCCCGGGATGCCGCGCCACAGCGTGGCCATCCACTCCCAGTGGCTGATGGGCGAGAACTCGTCGTCGATGGGCACCGCCATGGCGAACTGATCCGACAGCGCGAGGCTGTAGCCGCCCGTGACCAGGGCCACCGGCACGAGGCGGTCGTCCGCAGCCGCCGCAGCCGCCGCCATGTCCACGTCCTCGGCCGCCGGCGGCGCCGGCGAATGGCTGAACGAGGCCGGCGACGGGGGCGTGGTCACACCGACGACGGTGCCGCCGGGGGTCTTGCGCCCGTGGCTGCTGTTGCCGCCGCCGCTGCTGCTGCTGCTGCTGCTGCGCCGCGCGGAGGCGTCCTTGTCGTCGCGCGTCTGTGCTCGTTCGTCCTTTTGGGCAGCCGCTTTGCTTGTCGCCGTGACGTGCTGCAGCATCTCCTGCGCCTTGGGGTGCCAGGACAGGATGAACTGGTGGTAGGCGAGCATGGGGTTTCCGGCAAAGGGCGCCGCCGCCTCGGCCGTCTTGGCCTTCTGGGGTGCTGCTACGACCGCTGTGCCGTCCGACCCTGGACTGGGCGCGCCGCTGACGCTGTCGACGTCCTCGCCGTCGCGGCCGCCAAAAGTGCTGCCGATGCCGCTGTCGGTGCGGTTCGTCGCCAGCTTCCGGCCCGTGGACTCGTCCTCCTCCTCGCCGGTGTCCGCGGCCGAGTCTCGGCTATCGCGCCGCACGTCTGCGTCCATGCGACCGTCGCCTGCGGCTGCCTCGGCCGCATCGTCGCGATGCCTGTCCTCGTCGTCGCTGCTGCTGCTGCCGTGGCCGCCGCTGCCCAAGGTCTCCCGCGGACACCACGTGCGCACGGCGCACTCGCCGCTCTGCGCCAGCGCCGCCTGGACGACGCGGCCAATCGCAGCAATCAGCGCCGCGTTGTGGCCCTCGACGGCGATGATGGGGCCGCGCCGGCGGGGGGCCGCCGACGACGGCAGCGTCGCCGTCAGCGGCTGCGGCGGGCTGATGCGGCGCAGGACCAGCAGCTTGCTCAGGTACGGCACGCTCATGACCATGGCCCGGACGCCGCTGGCCTGGCTGTCCACGGCCGCGCCGTCGGCCGGGCCCGGGGCGGCAAAGACGTGCATCTCCCGCAGGTGGCTGCTGATCGTGCTGCTGGCCGCACTGAGCACACCACCACCACTGGCCGCCTCTCGATCCGAGCCAGCGCCTCCGCCGGCGGCTGGGCCCGCAGCCCTCTTCGCCAACAAGGGCTCGGACGTGCCATGCATGCCGCCCCTGCCGCTGCCGGCCCCGTCGGCCGCGGTGTCGGCTGCGCTCGCGCCTGCGTCCGCGGCGAGAACGTGCGTCTGCAGCGGCGGCAGCTTGAGGGACGCGTCTGCGTACGGCGGCGACTGGGCCGGTGCTGGCGGCGGCGGCGTCGTGCCAGGGACAGGCGTGGTGCGAGAGCCACTGCTGCCGCCGCTATGGCTGTGGCCATGGCCGTGATCCAGGCCACCGCCACCGCCACCGCCACCGCCACCGCTGCTGCTGCGAGCTGCTGCGGCAGGGTAGAGGTAGGGGCTGTTGTTGGGCGGCGGCAGCCGTGCTGAACGATCCGCCGCCGCCGCGGCTGAAGAGGCGGCGCCCGAGGAGGCTGAGGAGGAGTGACGCAGAGCCAACTGGTGCTGGTTGTGCTGCTGCTGCTGCTGCGACGGCGGTGGTGGGTAGGACTCCATGTAGCCGCGGCTGCTGACGGGCTGGTGCCCCCCGTAGCTCTTGGACAGGTAGCCACGGCCGTCGACCGCGTGCCGGGCCGATGGCGGCGGCCCTGGAAGCGACGAGGAGGGAAAGGAACCCGTCCAGGGTGTCTGCGGCGAGGGACGGCCCCCGGCGTACTGGGCCGGCAGGGGGGCCGTGCCGGGCGTGGGTGGCTGGGAGCTGCCGGTGTAGTGGTGGTAGCCGTGGTGGTAGGCACCGGGGGGCGCCTGCACCGGGTGCCCTGCCGGGGCGTTGGGGGCTGGTGCTGCCGGGCTCGCGTACCGGAGCCCCGTGCGCATCGGCGCGTAGCTGTGCTGCTGTTGTGGTGGTGGTGGTGGTGGTGCTGGCGGCGACATCGCACGGTCGTCACGTGCCGTCTGCATGCCCTCGTGCCGGCGGGCGCCTCCGCGCTTCGGGTCTGCGTCGCCATAGTAGTAGCCGCTGCTCTGGCTTGCTGCAGGAAGCGAGCCTGGGCGGCCGTGGAGCGGGAGCGGGCGCCTGCCAGCCTCGCGCTGTTGGCTGGCAGACAGGAAAGCCGCGTGCTGTTGCTGTTGTTGCTGCTGCTGCTGCTGCTGCTGCTGATGATGATATGCCGCCGCGCTGCCGGCTGGACCGACGGCAGACAGCGGTGTCGGTAGCGGTGGCAGCGCGGGGTGGCCCTGCGCGGTCGCCGACTGCGGACGGCCCGTGCCTGCCGTGCTGCTGCTGCTGCCGCGGCCGCGGCGGCTCGTCGACATGACAAACCGCGGCGTCGCCGGCGTGCGCGGCGTGGCGATGTAGCGGCCGCCGCACTTGGGACAGCGGTTGGGGTCCTGGCCGTCGCCGTCTCCGCCGTCCCGGCCACCGTCCCCGCCGCCGCCGTCGCCGGTTCCGGCGGCCGATGCGCCGGCCGCCGACCCGCCGCCCCGGCCGCCGCGCCGTGGCTGGTAGCGGTAGTCGGGGTACTGGTGGCGGTGGCGGATCTTCTCCTCCTCGGCCAGGTTCTTCCAGCTCTCCTTGACGTCGTCCGGCTGTTCCTTCCACATGACGCCGATGATCTTGGAAATCTCGGGGTTGGACAGACCCGCGTTCTGGGCCACTACCTGCGCTTGGTAGTGCTGGCGGAAGAGAATGAAAGCTGTTTGATTTTTTGATTTAGCATTTTGTCTCCGACCGGCTCTTTCGTCCGCACGCCACACGACTCACCGTTTCGCGGACGCGGCACCTTGGGCGCCGGCGTGCACAGGCATATGGTGTCTCGTTGCGGCAGGCCGGCCCGCTCGTCGTGTGCGTTGACGGCTAGGACGCCGTAGTGTTGCTTGGGCCTCTTTGCATCGTCGTTGTCGTCGTTGTCGTTGTCGTCGTCGTCGTCGTTGTGGTGGGCGCCCGGGCCGGGGCCTGGGCTGGGACGCAGGCGGCCGCCGCGGCCATTGTCCTTTTCCTCTTCGTCTGCGGCGGTCGCGTCCCGGTAGCCGTCGTCGTCCGTCTCGCCCTGCCGAAGCTCTACGCTGCCGCTGTCGTCGCTGCTGACGCTATGTAACCTACTGCGGTGGTGGTGGCGATCCGGGACGAGCTGCAAGGGGGCTGCCCGTTTCCGGGGCGGGCGCGGTGTGCTTCCTCGGCTGCCTGGATCGGGACTCGTGTCTGGTGGTCCTGGGTGTTAGACAAGAAGAAACAGACTAGACGTGTTTTTTGTTTGAAATTACAAGGCCAGAGAAGCTATTTTGAAGGCGAGCCAACGCAGTCGTGAATTACCTCTGTCCATGGCGGCCCGCGGGGAGGTGGCAACATTGATGGTGTCGCCAACCTCGTCACGCTTGGGTAACCGCGTCGTCATCGAGTCGTCTCTGGGCAGCTTGACCTCTGCATCGTTGCCTTGGCCGTCGTCGCCTGGTCTGGCGGGCATGGCCATTCAGAGCGGAGGGGACGGCAGAATGAGAAGTGTTTGCCGCATATATCGTATGAGCGGAAACAGAAGACAGGGGATAGGTGGAAGCCAAAATACGGCGAGAGCGGAGAGAAGTAGAAAAAGAGGGGGGGAGGATATGAGAAAAAAAGGAGAGAAGAGAAGAGAGAGGAAAGAATAGAGGAGGTAAAAAGAAGTACTCGGTAGATATCTTTGGCTAATACGCAGTCTAAGCAGGGCGTGGGAGGAAGGAGAAAGAGACCCCGGGCGAAGAAAGCGGGTAGACGAGAGAAAACAAGAAGGAGAAAACGGATAAAGAAGAGGAAAGGCTCAACGGCACGGGAGAAATCACATTTAAGAGAACGGAGGGGGGGAAGACATGAGGGGGACGGACGCAAGCGCACGAAGGCCGGCCCAACGAGGAAATGAAAGGACAAAGGGGACACTGAGATGAAAGAAAAAGGATAAAGATAGAAAACAACAGAGACACTTGTCCCACTGCGGAACCGGAAAGGCAGGGCGTTTGGGCCGGTGGCAGAGCGTTTGAGTTGGGGCAAGAAAATCAAACACGGGGGTGGCAAAGGAAAGTCAGATGTGTGCCGTGCCGTGTGGGAGAGAGACAGGTCGGTCGGATGTGGGTTTGTTTATGGGCTGCAGGTGAGAAGTGATGTGGTGGAGGCGCGGGAAGGAACGTTTTTTTTAATAGGGGTTCATGAAGAGAAAGGATGAGAGGGTGCAAAAGTAGAAAAAGAAGGGAGACGAGGAGAAAGAAGAGGGGAGGGAAAGAGCAAAAGGAAAAAGAGGGAGGAAAGGGAGAGGCAAAAAAAAAAGAAAAAAAGAAAAAAAAGAAAACGAAATTGTCTAAAACTTTGTTATTGTATTTTCCTGTCTGGGCGCAACGGGCCATGCCAGTGCCGGACATGAGATACGGCGGGACACGGCGCGGGAGAGACGAAAAAAAGAAGGTCACGATGCAGGGACCAATGGCCATGGCGAGCAGAGAGAGGGAGGGCTTTGTTGGCGCTTGTTGCGCCACAAGGGGCATCGCCCAGGCTCGGATGGAACGTCACCGGAAGCAGAAAGGACCGTTTGCTTCTGAACCATGCCTTATTCTATTTGGGCCGCGTGCTATTTTCCATTGTGCGCGTACTTTCTGAGGGAACAATACAATACGGGCGAAACAAGAGGCAGACCGGCCTTCCTTCCTGGTCCTAGCAAAGCGTTTGTGGTGTTTGCGTGTTGTTTGCGAGCACTTGCGCTGCCTTGTTTTCTCCTCCTCGACAATGGAGAACGCCTGTCCTCCTTGCGACCACACGTGTTGCGTTTGCTCGTTTGTCCACCACCCCTGTTTTTTCTGCTCGGGACCATCGTATCGTATCTTACTTACTCCGTATTACTATATTAAAACCACTATTTCCCTTTTCTGTCTCGGGAGATCGATCATCTGGCTAGCGATGGATTTTATTTCTCTTTTCTTTGCTTTCTTCCTTTCTTCCTTTCTTCTTTTCCTTTTCTTTCCGCGCCTGGCACCCCCGCCTCTCCCTGCTTCTCCCTTTCATTTCCCCTCACTCGCCTCCGTCCCGGCCGGCCTCGTCTGACAGCCACCCATGTCTCCTCTGCTCGACAGCAACGTCTGGCCGGGCCGATCTCCGCGGATCTCTCATAAACCGGATCCTAGACGTCCTTTTTTTCCCTCTCTATTGCGCGCACACCCGTCAGAAGTACCCGTCTGGCCAGGAGAGCGAGAGACAGCAAAGGGAAAAACAGGGAAGCGAGCGAATAGAAACAAAGGGAGATCCCTCCGTAGACTATCCCTATGGTTCCGCCTTTAGTGCACCCACCAGAGCCACTACCCTAGTCCGCGTCCGGATGGCATCGTTCCTTGTTCTTGGCCTCATTTTCAGCTTTACAGGCCAGACTATAACGCAACTAAGATGCGGGAATCAGAGACAATCGGAGGACAAGTATAAATAAGAAGCAAATAAACAAGGAACGAAAAGAAGCAAAGAACAGACGAACAAACAATGCGTAGACGTCAAAAAGAAAAAGCAAAAAAAGAAAAAAAAAGGAAAAAAAAAAAACAAAACCCCAAACAATTTCAAAATCTATGTTACTAGGATTTCTCAGCTCTCGCCGAGATCGCCATGCCCTTGCATGCATAAACTGTCCGTCTTACTGTATCTTACTGAACGGCCCCATCGGCCATCGGCGTCCCAGTCCAATCACGGCATGCGAGGGAGGACGTGCAGGAGGAGGTCGGCTCCGCACTTTGTTCTTGTCGTCCCTGCTACTCCTATTTCCCAACAGACCCTTCATGTGCCTTTCTCCATTTCCGGTCTTGTCTTCCGGAGAATAAGGACTGTATGTCTTACGCTTCGGAGAATTCCACGAACAATAAAAGGGGAGGGAAGAGCACGACAGACGGAAAGAGAAGAATAAAAAAAGATAAAAAATAAAGGAAAAAAAAAGAAAAAAGAAAGAAAGAAAAAGTACCGAAAGATAAGAACGACAGAAAAAGAAAAGAATGACAGACATGCCACACACACGTCAACCAACACCGCCAACACCAACCGCCAACAGCCACAACGTTCCAACGGCGTGTGACAAACAGACGACAAACAATGCTTCTGTCCCTGCACTGCAACCCTGTCCCAACAAGACTGCGACCTGGACAGACCGCATCGACCGCTAGCCGCCCCCACCGAAAAGACCCTTGACCCGCCGCAGCCGTCTGCTTTGTCTGTCTCGCAGTCCCCGGGCGGGCAGAAAGGGCAGAACGCGCAGGAAAACGCCCCGGCTCGGCCGACGGAGTGCGCCGTTCGCAGCCCGTCCCAGGCGGTGCTCATACGACCAGACGCGTAGCCGCACAAAGGGAAGTGGAGCCGGCCAATGTTTGGGCGCCCAGGTTCGGCAAGCACGCCCAAATCGACCCCATATCTCCAAACGCACGCGCCCCCCCCCCCCNNCCCCTCCCTTTCCCCCCGTCCCTTCCTCCACACCCCTGTCCATTCTTGGCCGTTTCGTCATCTATTGCTGATGCCATCTGAAAATGTTACCTATTCGGGAAGAAACCAAATATGCGCAGGCCTCCGACACGTCATTTTCTGGCAGGGCGCGACACTGGAAAGAGCAATGCCATGTGCAAATTGCATGCAATGGATGGGAAAGTGTACATGCGTGCGAAAGCACGATCACACAAAGGGAACGAAAAGAACAGAAAAAACGAAGAAGAAATACTCCGTAAACCGTTGTCTGACAGCTGTGAGATGGGAAGGGGTCTCAGCCTCGCTATTTGTTTAAATCCATCACCACCCCTCTCGCCCGTGGCACCGTTCGCCGTGTATTTTTGGAATGAGAAAAAGGGCAAGAAAGACATGAAATAAAACAAAAGACAAAAAGACAAAAGGCAAAAAGGTCCAGAGGCAAAAAGACGACCAATATGTAAAACCCCCCGAGGCATTCCTCTACACTGAGACCCCTTCATTCTAGCAGATGAAGCCAGTGGCCGACTCATTAGACAGCAGGGCCGCGCTCCGCCGCGCGTCCAGGAACAGCTCCTCGCACTCGGCCACGTCCTTGACGTCGATTTCCTTGCGGCCGTTGACCCGCGCCAAGATGCTGTCTGGTTAGAGGAGGGGGGGGGAACTGATTTTTCAAAAGAATGAGGCAATGGGGACAACACACCTTGCTGGCGCCAGCAGCTGCAGGCAGTAGCGCAGGCTGATGCGCACGCCGTGCTCGGCAATCTTGTCAATGGCCGCGTCGCTGATGGCCGTGGACTCGGTCGCCGCGCGGATGCGCACGATGCGCTTGATCTCCTCGGCGTCGTAGGCCGTCGTGGGGATGATCAGCAGGCGGGCCAAGAAGTCGGGCGGCACGCCGTGGGCCGCCACCAGGTCGTCGGTGCCGCGGATCGTCGTCATGCCGCGGTTCGACGCCAGCACGACAATGGGCGCAATCGGCAGCTCCAGCGCGCGGTTGAGGTACGTGAAGCACTCGAGGTCGAGCATGTGCGCCTCGTCGATGAACAGCACGCCCGGCACCAGCTCGGCCACGCCCTGGTCGATGTACTTGCTGACCACCTTGTTGATCTCGCCGCGCAGCTTGTCCGTGATCTCCGTCATGCGCGGCTTCATCAGCTGGCCCATCATGGACATGATGTCCTGCCCGCCCTGCGGCCGCGCGTTGGCCACGTCCAGGTCGTGCAGCGTCACGTCCTGCACAATCTCCTTCTTCTTGTGCACCTCGCCCTTGGGAATCGGCACGTACTCCTCCGCCTCCAGGTCAAACTCCGTCGCGTACGCGTCCGACCGCCCCACGCGCTTGCACGCCCCCGTGTTCGCCTCAATGTAGATCACGTCGCCCACCGTCACCCGCTCCTTCTGGATCGCCTCGTAGATGCTGGGGTCCAGCCGCAGCTTCTTCTGCCCCTTGGCGCTCTTGAGCCCGATCAGCAGCGTGCTGATCGTCTTGCCGTAGCCCCCCAGCGGGTTCTCCGCCTCCTCCGGCGTGAGCTCCGTCACCTCGCCCTCGTACACCTCCTTCGTCTCCCGCACCTTGAGCCCAATCGCCCGCCGGAAGTTCTCCATCAGCACCTCGGTCTTCTTGACCTCTGCCGAGTAGATCTCGCTGCCCACAATCGGGCAGAACGGGATCTTCGTGCCCAGCTCCTGGCTGATCGCCAGCGCCAGCGCCGTCTTGCCCGTGCCGGGGCCGCCCGCCAGCAACACGCCGCGCCCGGCCATCCGATGCGCGCGGATCAGGTCCACGACAACGCCGCACGCCTAGAGGTGAGCGAGGTTAGAGAGGGGAGCGAGGTTAGAGAGGGGAGCGAGAAAGTCAGAAAAGACACGAGAACACACCTCACGCGCGTCGGCCTGCCCGACAAACCCGGCCGCTTGCCGCTCGGCTGTGCCATCGGCCTTCAGCCCGAGGCCGCGAATGTGCGTGTGCGCCGATGTCCGGTTGTCCCGGTTGCTGTTCTTGACCTCGCTGATCTGCACCATCGTGGCGGCGGTCCGGGGGTCGATGGCGAAAAAAGGTAGGAAAGGTTCGATGAACCGTCGACGCGGCGGGATCAGTCAATGTCGTCGGGGACGTGCGCCGGCACTGAGTCGACAACGAAAGACCAGAGATGGCACAGAAAGGAATCGAGCCGCCGAAAGGTGTTCTGCGCGCGGGTGTTGGAGAGCGATGCGGAAAAACACAGAAAGCAGCCGTCGTTCACCTCTTTCTTTGCTTTCTCTCCACAGGGCGGACAAGCTGGCGCGCCTCCCGAATTTTTGGCGACAACCGCGACCGTTATCGATAAGGACGGGTCACGTGTACTTATATAGGTCGAGCGACGAAATGGAGGGGGGGGCTTCCAATAATTCTATCTCCCAAGTCTATCTCTGTTTATATTCTCGTGTTCTCATGTCCAATGCTCCTTTCATCATCGTCTTCATCTTCGGAACCATGTGCGGCCAACATAGGGACACTTTCAGCCGGGTCGTGCGCGCTCTCGCCGCGGCGCGCCTCGTCTAGTCCGCGGTGTCGTCTGGCCGGCATGTGGCCGAGTTCCACGTCGCCGTGCGTCCATGCCGCCAGCGCCGGTTGATCACCGGCGTCGTTGTCGTCGCTGCTGTCGTCGTCGCGTCGGTCGCGTCCGACTGTCGCGTCCGGCGGCCCTTCGTCCTCCGCCTTGACCAGCGCCGCAGGCGGCGTCCGGGCCGTGGCCGCCCACAGCGCGCCGCCGATGATGAGCCCGCAGCCGGCAAGGCTGACGGCGTCCATGACGTGGTCGAACACGAAGCGGTCGAAGCCGGCGGCGAAGAGCATGCCCGTGTAGATCATGGCCGTGGCGCGGTTGGAGCGCTCGAGGCCCATGCCCTTGGTCGACAGGAACTGCGCGCAGAAGCCGAGCACGCAGATGCTGATCAGCAGCGCGCACTGCCGCAGCGAGGTCGGGATGCAGCCGGCGAAGCCCGGCGACCGCCCCGCCGCCGCGGCGGCGCCGCCGCTGCCGTCGTCGCGGCCATCGCGGTGCTGCGCCAGCAGCGGCGCCACCGCGAGCATGAGCGCCGTGACCAGCGTGCAGCAGGCCGAGAAATAGGTGACGGACACCAGCGGGTGCACACGCGTGCCGATGACCCGGATGGCCGAGTAGGCCGTCGCGGTGCCCAGAACGCCAACCAGACCGGCGCCGACGCTCGCCAGGCGCTGGGTCGCCGTGACGCCGGCCAGGGCGTCGGTGGGCGCGGGGAGGACGGCCGTGATGTTTCCGGCCGCCGCCGCCGCCGCCGCCGCCGCGGTCGCGACCGCCGTCCCTGCTGCCGTCGCCGTCTTTGTCACCGTGGCCGCCGCCGTCGCCGCCGCGTCCTCGTTCGCCAGGGCGGCGACCACGGACGTGGGACGGGCGATGAGCACAACGCCCAGCAGGGCGACCAGCGAGGCAATCTGCTCGCGGCGGGAGAAGGGCTGGTGCATGAAGAGGTAGCAGAGGTAGCCGGTCGCGCTCGGGGTGAGAAAGGTGACGACGGTGGCCTCGGCCAGCGGCAGGTACAGCATGGCGGACCACAGGCAGAAGATGCCGACAAAGTTGGTCAGGCCGCGCAGCAGCAGCAGGCCGCGCAGGCCGGGCGGGCCGAGCGGCGCGTGCGGCACGCGGGCGCAGTACATGTACACGCAGCTGCCGATGGTGGTGATGGACATGCGCACAAAGAGCATCTGCATCGGGCGCAGGGGCGGGTCGCCGGCGCCGCGGTCGTCCACCTCGAGCAGGCGCGCACACAGGTTCATGAGGGCGCCGAACATCTGGGCGAAGAAGACGAAGAAGACGGCGCGGTTGCGGGCCCAGAAGGCGGCCAGCCGGGGCGGGAGGCGGCCGGAACGGTGCGGCGGGTGGTGCAGCAGCAGGCCGGCGGCAGGCGGCGGCAGCGGGGAGGGTGGTCGGAAGGCCGGGCCTGCCGGAGACGGCGACCGCGAGACGAAGGAGACGGGGGACAAGGACGGCCCGAAGCCGGTGTCCGACAGCGAGCCGATGGAGAGGCGGTAGTGGAAGGCATCGTCGGCGGGCGGGAGGAGGTACTGCTGCTGCTGCTGCTGCTGCTGCGGCAGCGGCTGTGGTCGCTTCGACGAGTGGTCGGGCTGGTGGTGGTCGGGCTGGCCGGCGCCGGACGAGACGGGCGCCAGCTCGGAGACCTGCTCGTCCGGCCAGGTCTTGGCGGCGGTAGGCATGGCTGTTTCGGACGTTTTGCGCGGCCGTTGGGTTCAGTCAACGGGTCGACAAAACGGAAAAACAACAGAAGAAAACCCTGCCGTTCGGCTTTCCGTCCACCTGACCGCCCCCCCGAGGACGGGGGCTCCGGATGTCCTATCCGGCGCTAAGGTCCCCCGCACCTCCACCAGTCACAACGTCTAGCGCTATCACGACGACTTGCACCATCGGTGTAAAGCATGGCGAGAAGCCTCTTCGCTGTAAAGCAAGGCAGAATTCGTCTTGATTTGAGTTGCTTTGGAAGGGGCGCGCTTCCTATTGTGTTTGTTCCAGTGCCTAAAACGCCGTGCTAGCCCTTTGAACGCCCGCGTATGCTTAGCCGTGCCATGAAGAAGAAATAGCAAAAAGAGGAAAAAGGAAAGGGGGAAAAAAGAGGAACGAGTAAAGAAACAATCTCGTCGTCTCAAGTCGTCAAACCCCTCAGAGAGCATCCACCTCGCCGTCGCCGTCACCGCCGCCGCCGTCGTCGTCATCGTCGTCCAGGCCAAGCCCATCGTCGAGCCCATCGCCAAATGCGTCTTCGCGTGCACCGTCGGGACCGTCGGCCGGCCCGCCGGCCTCTGGGCCGTCCGCGGCACCGTCCCCATCGCCAAAGCCGATAGGGTCCGCGGCGTCACCAAAGATGTCGTCGTCGTCGTCGTCGCCATCGCCGTCGGGAAACAGCTCGTCCGCGGCGCCGTCCGCGGTGGCCGAGGGGTCGTCCGGGGGAGACGAGGCTGCTGCTGCCGGCTCCGTCGGGGCCGCGGTCGCTGTTGCCGTGGACAGGATCGGCGTCCGTGTCTTGGCGGCGGCGGCGGCCGCCGCCGCACCGCCACTCGCGCCCAGCAGCTTGGCCTTTTTCTTCTTGGTCTTCTTCGCGTCGCTGCCGTCGTCGTCTCCGCCGCGGCCGTGCTTCTTCGTGGATGCCCCGGAGGCGGCCGCCGTGTCGGCGGCGGCGGCGGCGGCGGCGGCAGCAGCATCGTCGTCGTCGATGCCGCCGAGGCGGGCCAGCTCGCCGACGTCGGCCTTGGCCAGGTTGCCCTCGCCGATGCCGGGCATCTTGCGCGCGTCCTTGACCTCCTTACTCATCTCGAACATCTCGCGCACCTTGCCGAGGAAGAGCGGGTTGCGGCGCAGGGCGAACTCAAAGTCCTCGTACTTGATCTTCTGGCGGCCGGCGTAGTGGCCGATGCGGGCGGCCTCGAAGGCGAGGCTCTGGATGAAGTCGGTCGCGATCTCGTCGAGGAGGCGCATGGTTTCGGGGAGGGGCTCACGGACATCGCCGCTCCCATAGAGGATCTGACGGACTGGAACGGTCAGTTACGCGCACGGCCTGACCGCAGGGATCCAAGGGGAGAGAGAGAGAGAGACAACGCACGCTCGCCGAAGCCAAAGTTCATCTTGCCGACATTTTTGCCGGCGCGCGCTCGAGGCTCCATGATGGCGGGGAAATGGGCGCAGGCCAGAGACGAGAAGTAGAGATGGCAGACGTGTTCGGGGAGGAAGAAGAGGACGCCCGCGTGGGCGTTTTGCTGTGCAGAGGAGATGAGGATGTTGCGTTGGAGATGCGCCGTGGATTCGAGAATCATTACGATTTTGACCAATCACGTGCCGCCATGCACCCCCCAACCCCGGTCACCTCTTCAAACACGTCGCAAGCCGGCAAAGCAGGCGACCACCCAGACCTCCCGCCATCCTCTTCAGAGCACAGAGTCCACGATGGTGCGTCGCGTGTCTTTGTCTTTTTCTTTTACTTCTTCTTCTTTGCGCGCTCTGTGTTTGGATCACTGACACGCGTCTGCAGTCGGCCCTCTTCAACTTCCAGTCTCTCCTGCTGGTGATCCTTCTCCTGATCTGCACCAGCACCTACGTGCACCAGCTGTTTCCCACGCTGCTCGACAACCGCAAGCAGGGGTAAGGCGACTCCTGTGCTCGCTGCTCTTCTGCCGCCCGTCGTCGCTGCTTTCTTGGCTAACCGGTGCAGCGTCATGGGCATCTTCTGGAAGAGCGCGCGGATCGGCGAGCGGCTCAGTCCCTACATCAGCCTGTGCTGCGTTGTTATGGCGGTCAGTTCAGCGACGTGATGGCCCTGCTGGGTGCGACCCGTGGCTAACCATTTGTGCTCTCACAACAGGCGTCGATGCTGGTGGGCAACTAAGGCCAAGCACTGCGTTTGGGGGGGGGGGGGGGTAGGGGGGAAGGAATCCTGTCTATAGCGTGGGACAACCGGCGCATACGGAGAAATGCATTGCTTTGTGTTCTTTTGTTTTCTTCCCTTTCTTTCTGCTCCATGGCTTGGTTCTCTCTCGTCACAAAAGAACGTTTTGTGGTGCCATACGGGCTCGGCTCTGCATGCACACGGCCACCTGGATGGGCCACCGACCAGCAGCCGACGACCACGAGCCAGTCCACGAGCCAGACCTCGTGTTCTGTTGCGGCACCAGCTGCGGCGGCTCTGCCTCGGGTGCCACAGACGCGAAAAAAAAAGCGAAACGAAAAGCACAGTCACACACACACACACGCACGCGTCCGCACCCACAAGGACGCCGCCGGTGTCGGTCCTGTCGATGACCGGCGGGCAGCCGGCGGCAGCGGGACACGGCAGCGCGACGACGGCGACATTGACTGGACGCGAGCCGGCGCGGTGGCGTGGTGACGCGGCGGGCTTGTTTGCCCAGCTGCAGTGATCCCCCCCCCGCAGCGTCGTTTGGCCCTTGCTCGGCGATGGCTCCGACGGCTCCGCCTTGCTGCTGTGCCAGCTATGCCAGCCGTGTGCGGCCAGCGGCCGGGGCAAGCGTGGCAACAGATGCGGCCAGTTCAGCGTGGTACAGCTCGCTCTCGCTCTCGCGCGAAGCAAGCAAGCAGAGCATGTGCAGCGGGCAGCGCCATGCACCCGAGGCTCGCCGCCAGCGCAGAGGAGGCTCGTACTCGGGTGCTGCGCCGCGGGATGGGTGCGCTATCGCTAGAGCCGGCCACCGCGAACTCCGTTCGGGCGGCCTCCAAGCGCTGTAACCCAGGAGGTTAGAGGCCGCCGTCGCCGCCGCCGCCGCCGCCACTTACGAGGACGCTTGTCTCACGTGCAAACGGCCGCTGTTCCTTTTCCCTTTGTTCGGGCCTTTGGAATTTGAGACACAAGCATGCAACATTGCCTGAATCGTACTTTTGCTGCTCTCGTCGTGGGCTTCGTTCGTTTCTTTGCCTTCGCCCCCCCTTTGTTCAGCGCTGTTAGTCTTTTTCCTTCGGCCGAATCCCACGCTGCCCGTACTCGTAGACCTTTTTGCTTTCAGTCCGCCTGGCCATGCGAGCTGAAGTCGCACCACCACAGCCAAAGAGAGGGAGCCGCACCACCAGCCAAAGAAAGAAGAGAGGAGCAGAGCAGCGATTGACCAACGCTTCGAATTGGCGAATGACGCTGCAAAGAAGAAGAAAAGAAAGAAAAAAAAAAGGCTACGCCTATCCTGCTTTCGACGCGGCTTTGGCTGCCAAAGCTGAAGCTTCATTCGATGAAGATGCAGACAGAGAGTGGTTGTTCAGCTGTAAGACGTCTTTATTTTATTTTTTTTTTCTTTATTTTCTTTATTTTCTCTTTTTTTTAGTGATCTATCTGTTTAGTCTTTTCAAATCATTTATCCCTTCTCGCTCACTTCTAGTTCCCTTCCCCCCCCCCCCTTTACATTTTGCGTCTAACGTAAAGTTTTTTATCCCAGTTAATGCTTTTACCTCAGCGATCTCGGAACTCGGACCCGCGTTCCCTAAGAGTACCGCCACCCACTCCTGCGGAGTACGGATATCTTACTACTTGTAGAATACCACTGTAGTATCCGTATTATGAGTGGGGGCGGTCATCCAGGGGGAGCTTATAGACTACAGACAGATATATACCCATAGCATGCGCCTGTGTTTTTATTTTATTTTCTTTGATTGCTTGAACGACTTCAAAATATCTTCTTTTTTTTTCTGTATTTTTCTTCTTGTTTGTATTACTATTCTCGTTCGGACTGTCCCCTCTGCCTTCATTTCTATTCCAATACTCAGTCATCGACTTCAAACCCATCCGCGATTGATCTCCGACACGACTCCTTTATCCCTTTTGGGTTGTTAATCTCAGTGCCTTCCCCCTTACTGCGTTCCTTACGGCACACCCCGTCTATTGACTGTTTTCATCTGTCCATCTCTTGTCAAACCGGGCCATACCAGCCTGCAAAACAAGGTATGTTGTCCAATGCCGCACCCGGTAGCTCGACTGGAATGGAAATGTCTTAGACAATCATCCCCCGGCAAAGCTTGCGCCTGCCAGACTTCTTTGTTCTGTTTGCAAAAGCGACCACCCCGTACGAGGATTACGATTGTGCTGACAAGGTGCGGCTGTATTTGAAGCAGCCTGAGTTACGTTCGTCCTTTTCTGGCCTCCTTTTCCTCTCATCCTTCACACTCGCCACCCCCCTTTTTTTTTTCTCCCATACACAACACAATGAACAATCAGAACACGGCTGGTGGGCCGTCTGGCCATACGCGGACTCGGGACCAATCAGAAAACAAAGCAGCGTCCGCGGAGGCCACCGCCGAGAGCCGGACGCCTCCGACCAAAGACCGTCGTGGGAGCACGCAGTTCCCGAGCCCCTGGCAGCACCCTCGATCGTCGACGGCCGCCGCCACCGCCGCCGCGACGGCGAACAGCAGCACGCTGGACATGCAACCGCCCAGCACAATGGCGTACGAGGCGAGCCAATTGGCCGCTGCTGCCCAACAGCCGGCGTCGCCGCTGCACACGCCGCCGCCGATACACACGCCGCCGCCACAACAACTGAACGAGCTGGAGATGCAGGAGGCCCCGCAGGACGGCGACCTCGACATGCTGCACGGCGAGACCCAGGACCGCGAGCAGCCGGCGCCGCCCCAGCCATCACAACAGCAGCCGCTCCAGGCGCCCCCATCCCCCCCCGCGCGGCAACCACAGCAACACCAGGACCAGCATGGGCCCCTGCCCTCGCGCACGCGGCACCAGCACCAGCAGGTGCTGCAGCGGATGCAGCAGCGGAAGAAGCAGGCGCCGGCGCAGGCGCAGGCGCACGCAAGACCGCTGGCGGCGGCGGCGCGGGCGCCGCGGCCGGAGCCGCCGGTGACGAAGACGACGCTGATGGAGCTGGACGTGGGCAAGACGATCCACAACCCGAAGCTGCGGCACGACATCAACTTTGACAGCGACCTGCACATCCGGCCGAACCTGGACGGCGAGCGCGGGCGGCGCAAGCAGGAGCAGGCGCAGCAGTTCTGGGACCTGCTGGCGGCGGACCTGCAGCAGTTTGTGCGCGACCCGGCGGCGTTTGCGCGCGCGCACCCGGCGGACGACGAGGACTGGAGCCTGCCGGCGCTGCTGGCGACGGTGCGCGACGTGCTGCAGACGCTGGTGCCGGCGCGCGACCGGGCGCTGGTGGACGAGGGCTTGTGCGTGCCGCTGCTGCTGCAGCAGTTTGCGCGCGGCGTGGTCGACCTGGAGCGGCTGGCGGCGTGGCTGGGCGGGCTGCTGAAGCTGCACTGCGCGCCGATGCGCGACGAGTGGGTGGACGACATGTGCCGCGAGCTGGGCCGCGGCCACCGCCGCAACGACGTGGCCGAGCTGGTGCGCGGCTTGCGCAGCCTGCTGGGCCTGCTCGAGGCCATGAAGCTGGACGTGGCCAACCACCAGATCCGCTGCCTGCGCCCGCTGCTGATCGAGGACACCGTGCCCTTTGAGCAGCGCTTCTTCCACCGCAAGATCCAGGCCGGCCGCATGCCCGTCGACGACGCCGCGCCCTGGTACGCCGCCGCCGTCGCCGCCGAGCGCGCCCACCCGCCCGCCGTGCGCCTGCGCGCTGCCTTTGGCGACGCCGCCGCCTTCTTCTTCGGCCTGAGCCAGCTGCTGCGGCCCTCCGTCGCCCAGCACCGCATCCCCAAGACCTTTGTCTTTGACGAGGACCGCCTGCTCCGGCTGCGCGCCGACCTGTACGACGCCCTGCACCTCGAGCTCTGCATGCGCGTCTACGAGGCCGCCGCCGCCGCCGCCGCCGCCGCCACCACCACCACGGCCACAAAGCGCGAGACTGTCCGCTGGCCGTCGACGCCGGCCGCGGCCGACGCTGCCGACGACGACGACGCCGCCGCCTCTCCGGACCCGTCGTCCTTTGACTTCAACACCTCGCCCTCGCCCTCGCCGCGCCCGTCCCGCCCGTCCAGCCTGGTCTTCAGCACCCACGGCTCGACCACAGGCGCGTCCTCGCCGCGCAGCAGCACGGGCCAGCTCCTCGACGATGCTGCGGCTGCTGCCGCCGCGGCTGCTGTCGCCTCCGCGTCGTCGACCTCCCGCCCGCCGTCCCCGGCCGACGCGGCCGACGCCCGCGCCCGCGCCCAGAGCCTGTACAGCGCCCTGCTGGCGCTGCTGCCGTCGGCGCCGCCCGGCCTGCCGCCCGCGCACCGCTGGGCCGACCTGCGGCCCAAGATGGCCGTCGAGATCTACCGCGCCCTCGACGCGAACCCGGCCGTGGCCGCGGCCGCGGTGCCGTCCATCGACGCCCTCGAGCAGCGCCTCGCCGCCGCCATGGACGCCCAGGCGCCCGCCCGCCTCGACGCCGAGCGCGTCCTCCACGACCGCCTGCTGGCCGCCCTGGCCCGCCGCGTCAACGACTTCAAGACCATGCCCAACGTCGCCCTGTTTGTCGTCGCCGCCGGCGGCCGCCTCCACCCCGCCCACGCCCGCCCCGTTCCCACCGCTACGTTGCCTACCACTGCACCCCCCTCTCCTCCCCCCACCACCACCACCACCAACAACAGCAACAACAACCCCACGGCCACGGCGGCGGCTGCCGCGGCGGCTGCCATGGCCGCCGCCTCGGCTGCCGCTGCCGCCGCCGCCGCCGCCCGCAGCGCCGGCGGCGCCGGCTACGCCCGCCGCCCCGTCGACCTGCGCGAGGACGGCGGCATCGAGGACATGGCCACGCGCCTGGCGCACCTGGGCGTGCTGCACTGGCGCGTCTGGAGCCGCCTGGTCTACGACCCCCAGCCGGACGCGCCGTCCGACATTGCGACGCACCCCATCCCGGAGTGAACAGAACGGGTGGGGGTGGTGCGCGGCGTGTGTTTGTGCGCCTTATAGACTATAGACTCTTTACGTTTTTCTGTTTGTTTTTGTTTGTTTTGTTTGTGTTTCATCTCTTTTTTTTTCTGTTTTTTTTTCTTTTTCTTTCTTCTTTGCATTGCATCGCATTTTGTTTTGCTTTTCTTCTGTCTCATCAAAATACCCCTATTGCAAGCATTTTTTGGCATCTCTCGGCGCATTTTTTTTTCTTATCTTGCATGGTCTCCTTACCTAGTCACATGTCACATAATATCAAAAGAGCTCATATAAAATATGTCCGTTGATTGACAGAAAAGAACGCAAGAACGCAAGGCTTCTACTTCCTTGCATCCCGTCCCCCTGCCTTGTCTCCACTCACCCATGCCGTATCAAACGAGGCTGAGAAATCTGAAATTGCAGTCTCAAACCTCCGCGCCGCGGAAGTGCGAAAGTGGACGGCTTTTCCCTTAGACAACGCCACGGACGACATGACGGACATTTTCTGTTTCAACCGATATTGCCATTGGTGACTACAGCGTGGGGAAAAAAGGAGCCAAGTGCACACACCTTCCCCCCTCCCCCTGGAAACAGATAGACAAACTATGAATACAAGAACAAATAATCAAAAATCGAAATCGAACATCCGGTGAGGGAATACGGCAACTCCCCCCCCCTCTACGGAGATCACCGTGCCCTCCATCTTAGCTGACATACTCCTTGAGCTCCTCCGACTCCTCGATCTGCTGCTTGAAGGAAAAGGGCACAAACGGCCAGCCTCCGAACTCGGCAAACTTGGAGAACGACTCGACCCAGGCGAGACGGAGCGCTGTTTTTGTTAGACCGGCGTGGGGGGAAGGGAGAGAGGGAAAAAAAACGGGAGATAAACTCACAGTGCAGCATCGCCGACACGCCCTCCATGATGATCAGGATGATGATGCTCAGAACAAGGAACATGGCAAACATGATCACGATCGCAATCACGCCCACCGTGCCGCGCATCGTCAGCGCCTGCGCCATCGTCATCGACCACAGCACCGCACTCAGCTGCTGGTGCGCCAGCGACAGCGCCCACAGCCGCAGGTACGACGCCGTGTGCGACACGCAGTTGAGGCAGAATTCTGGGCAAGGGGTCAGCCGGGGAACGAAAAAAACAAACACATCTAGACGCTGGCACTCACCAATCGTATGGATCACCTGGTGGATCATGACCTCGCTGAACTCAAACTCCTCGCCCTCGCCGTCCTCGTGGTCGCCGCCGCCGCCGCCGCCGCCGCCACTCAGGTCCTGCGCCAGCATGCCCGCGTCGTCCGTCGCCGCGCTGCTCACGCTCACCGCCCGCGCGCGCCCGTTGCTGCTGCTGCTGCCGTGGCGCCCGTTCCCAAGCAGGCCCGCGCGGTCGTCCTCGTCGTCGTCGTCCAGCGCGCTCGCGTGCGCCCGCTCGCCGATGCCCTGGTAGCCCCGCGCCCGCGCCCGGTTGTGCTCGTACCGCAGGTACAGCGGCTTCAGCAGCAGCAGGATCGGCACCTGCACCAGCGCCAGCAGCAGCAGGATCACCTGCACGTGCTCCTGGCCCCGGTACAGCCGCATGTCCAGGTAGCCCGGCTGCAGGAACATGTAGATCAGCATGTTCAGCAGCCCCGGCGGCGACGCGCCCGTGCCCACCCAGTCGACCGACCACTTGTAGATGATGCACACCACCAGGTACCCAAAGATCGACTGGAAGAAGATCATGCCCGGCACAAAGTTGCCCCAGATGTCCACCGGCCGCTTGAAGTGCCGCGCATTGACGTACGAGAAGCACAGCGAGTACGTCATGTGCGCCCACCCCAGGATGATGCTCATCTTCATCTTGTAGCTGTTGCTGAACAGCAGGTCGTTCTCCGTGCCGTGCCACATCCAGTCCAGACCGAACGGGTACCGGTAGTTGTGGTCGTTGAGCCGCGCCCGCACCGTCATCCCCTCCTTGAAGTTCTCCGGCACGTCCCACGCCCACGCGCTGTCGAAGAGCGTCATCGACTTGGAGAACACGTCGTTGTAGATCAGGCCCGTGAACACCGAAAAGGCCGCCATCACCAGCGCAATATACCGTCCGTAGTACACCATGGCAAACAGCTCAAACGTCACCTTCTTCAGCGGCTTCTCCCAGTACACCATCGCCAGCGACGCCGCCAGCATGATCACCGCGTGCCCAAAGTCGCCAAACATGACCGCGAACAGGAACGGAAACGTGACGATCACCGGCAGCGCCGGGTTGACCTCCTGGTACGTCGCCGTGCCGTACGCGTTCACAATCGTCTGGAACGCCTCCGTGAACTTGTTCGTCTTGAGGTACGTCGGCGGCGTCTTGTTCGTGCGGATCTCGTTGATGATCGACGGCACCGCCAGCCCCGCCCGGTTCGTCACATCCTGCAGCGTCGTGCGGATCAGCGGCAGGTCGTGCGTCGGGCACCAGCCCTCCGCGATCAGCGTGCGCCGCGCCCGGTCGTACGAGAACAGGTTGAGCGTGTCGTACACCGCCTTCTCCTTGCTGATCAGCACCATCCACGCCGAGAGCGACCGCGCGATCTGCTCCAGCTCCGCGTCCAGCGTCGCCTGCGTGTTGCGCAGCACGTTCTGCACGTCGCCCAGCCGGGCGTTGACCTCGTGGATCTGGTCCCGCCGCAGCTCGCTGTTCTCGTCCACGCTGTACACCTCCGCCCCCAGCGACTCCGAGATCTTGCGGACCTTGGCCAGGATCTCGGCGCCGTGCGCGAAAATCACAAACACGTTCTTGCGCACCGCCTCGTTCGTGCTCGGGTTCACCAGCGGCTCCGGGATCTCCGACTGGTTCATGTACAGGTTGCCGCGCAGCGCCCGCCACAGGATCCGCTCAAAGGCACCCACGCGGTCGCGCGCGATCACGCCGGCCACGAAGCTGATGTTGAGGCCCGAGAACGAGGCGGCACGGCCGCTGCCGTCCGTCGCCGCCGCCGCCCCGGCCTGCCCGCCCTCGGCGTCCTCCAGCAGCGGCGCCTCGTCGTCAATGTCGCCGTCCATCGACGCGCGGATCTCCTCCACGTTGCCGTGGGCGCGGTCGAAGAAGCCGCCGGCCTCACGCAGCACCCAGCGCCACTCGGTCAGCTCCACCTCGCGCTTCTTGAGGGTCTCGTAGCTGTCGTTGAGCTGGAAGATGCGGTGCTCGAGGCTCTGGCACCGCTCGGTCAGGCCGTCGATCTCGGCGCTGCTGGGAACCGCCAGGGTCTCGCCGTCGAGGTCGAGCTTGCGCAGCGGCACGCCGGCCTTTTCCATCTGGGCGGCAAAGTAGCCTAAGGGGCATTAGCACGAGGAATCGCGTCGGACCAAAGAAGACAGAGAGAGAAGGGGGGAAAAAAACATACGCAGCTGCCGCTCCACGTTATCGAGACGGCGGATGTCGAGGGTGAACGCGCGCTGGAAAGCATTGACGTCTGCATTGAGCTGTTTCGCGATCAGAGGTCAGCAAAGGGGCCAAGACGCGAGCGAGCGAGCGAGAGTCGCTTCGACCAAAAGGAAGCAAGCACACGCACATCCCGGAACTGCACCAGGCCCAGCTCGCCCAGAGCCGTGACGACCTCGCGGCCAATCTCGTTGGAAATGTACAGCTGCACCATGCTCATGTCCGCCGAGCGGAAGGGCGTGTCGCGCGCCGGGGGCGCCATGGTGAAGGAGCCGCTGAAAAGCAATGAAAGGCGAAGCAAAAGAATGAACAAGAAAAAAGGGGGGGGAAAGAAAAGAAACCAGGAAAAAGGAGTGACTGGGCTTGCCGGCGAGATGGGCAAGGTGATGAAGCTTGAAGGAGGAGAGCCAGGCTTACGATGCTAGCTCCGAGACGTGAGGGAATATACGACGATTGCCTGCACTAGCAGTGTTTTCTACGTGCCTGAGGCAGAACTTGTCAAGCCACAAAATCTCCACTTTTGCGGTCCCTGTTCAAGAGTCAACAATCACCATTGCACAGTTCATCTTGTTGCATTTTGTATTTTTCGTTGTGTATTTTCCTGCATTCAAAATCCAATAGTCATTATGGAGATGGTGTGCCCTTATTTTTTTTTCTTTCCTGGCCGACAAACCCGTACGCCAGAAAAGAAAAGACGTATGGAAAACTAAAAAAAAACCAAGACTCCTTGAAATCCCTCCCAAGACGTGGCAACGTTCAGAAATCCGCCTCCAGAAGGCTTTTCCATACTAAATGCTGGCTCCCCTGACAAAAATGCAGATTCGCTTGTCGCTTGTCATGACGATAAAATGAAAGAAAGAGCAAAACTGAAAAAGAATCACAGGTTGCGGCCAAACATGTACGAACCGTACATGCCGCCGACCTTGGCGTGGGCCACAGGGATCTTGCGCATGCCCCAGGCCTGCGCACCCATCTTCCACGGCCGCTGCCCGTTGACCATGGAGAAGCTGCCACTGGCTGAAGCCGTCGGCTTGTTGGCCATGGTCCGGCCGCGCACCAGCCACGAGCGCGCGCTGATCTCGGATTGGCGCCAGCCCATGCGGTCCAGCGACGCCCGGGCCTTGGACACGCGCTTGAAGACCTCTTCGGTCACCTCGATGGCCTCCAGCGGTGCCGTGGCCGCGTCCAGCAGATGACTGTCGATGTACAGATAGGACAGGTCGAATTCGCTGGCGGTCATGTCGGAGAGGTCCAGGTAGTGCAGCGTGTGAGGTGCAGGCGCAGGCGCAGAGGCCGGTGCAGAGGCCGATGGCGCTCCTGGTGCGGACACGATGGCGCGCACATCGCACAGGGCCAGGCCACGGCCTAGTGCCAGCTCCTCCAGATGCGTAGCCAGCTGGCGCAGTTCCGGCAAGTGGCGCCGGTCCATTTTGCTGCCCTTGAGGCTCAGCGACTTGAGCGAGCGCGGCAGGACGGGAAGCAGGCGTGAGACGTCGTCCGTGTCCAGCAGTTGCGCCGTTGCGGCGTCGCAGCCGAGGCTGAGGAAGACGAGGCTTCCCTGGTTCACGGCGGGGTGGTTGGTCAGGAAGTCGATGACACCGCCAGGCGTCAGCAGCGGGCACTTGGCCAGATTCAGGTGGCTGAGGCGGGCCGTGGCCGGCAGGCTGTGCAGGGCGGCATCGGTCACGCGCGTGCCGGCCAGATCGAGGTGGGTGGCGCGAGTGAGCTTGGGCAGCAGAAAGTCAAAGACGGCAGCCGGGAGCGTGTTGCACTTGTGCAGGGACAGGCGCTGGATGCCCAGCGCTGCGACATCGGCGCCGGAAGACGGCGACACAACGGCTGCGAAGGCGGTCCAGAAGCTGGGCGCGGAGCAGCCGCACAGGTCGAGCGCTTTGAGCGCCGACAAGTCGAACAACAGCTTGCGGAGGACAGGCTCGTCGATGTCGCGGTCCAGGTAGTCCTGGGCCAGAAACTCGTGCAGGTTGGGCGTCAGGTCAAGGCACCGGAGCAGCGTCTTCGATGTCAGGTTGCGTGCGGCCAGGCGCTCGCTGGCTGTGGAGAAGAGGCTGACGGGGTTGAAGTGGGAGAAGTCCAGGCGGCGCACCCAGGTGCCGCGGACGTGGTCCGCCTCGAGCTGAGCTTTGAACTTCTGGAAGGTGCGCGAGTGCGGGATGATGACGCGGCGGTACAGAGCTTCGACGGTCATGTTGTAGATGGACCGCGACGAGACCAGCAGGGACATCAGGTCCACGTTGCGCCGGTCGATGCCGTTGGGCGGCGTGTCAAGAATCAAATGGTCAAGAATCTGGCCTACGTGGCTGTTAGCTCACTCTTGCACACGGACAGCCGGGGGACGAGATCAATGAAGGGGCCAACGCACAGTACACCTCCGCGGGCAGCCTCTCGATGGGCTGGGGGGCGGAGACGGCCGGCTCGATGTCTTCCACCTCCACGTCGTGCAGTTGGCAAAACTGAAGGCCCGTGGAAACGCCGTCCATGTTGCAGGGGGCAAGGCTGGCGTCGTCCGATGCATCCATGACGGCCAGCTCGTCATCCAGACATCCACTGCTGTAGGACGACTCTTTGGTGGAGGTAAAGGCCTGGGTGAAGTCCGCGTCGCGCTCCCGGATGGAGGAGAAGGACGAGCGGGCCAGGGCCAGGGCCGCCGGCGAAGGCGACCCCGGATTTTTGAGGGTTGTGCCTGCCATATTGAAGGCGGCAGGGGGCGTGGAAGCCCCCTTCAGAGTGGTGTTGGTCTGCTGGACGGACTTGTTGTTCATTGAAGGGAAGGGTAGCAATGCGGCAGAAGAGGAGGGGGGGGAGGAAACAAAAGACTGGGTTGTCTAGTTTCTGGTTTTCCTGTGAACTGGTCAGATGGCGTTGATTCTTGTCGAATGGGTGAAGTAGGAAACAATAACAGAGAAAAGACGCCTTCAACACAAGAAAAACAACAGGACAACGGCTTATAAGTCGCTTAACAAAAGGAACTGCGGCCGAAGGAAAGCGCCACACAGCTCTTTCTATTAGTCAACCGGGCGGCCTGTTAGGTAACAAAATCGAGGCTTTGTGACCGGAAAATCACACAAAAGCAGCTCGTGACGGCAAATTCTTCTTTGAACGGTTGGAGAGGTTGTGCTAGTCCCTCGAGTCATTTCTGTCCTTTCTGTCTTTTCTGTCCCTTTCTATGGAAAGAGAATCAGGGCGGACAACGAGGCTGGTGGAGCAGAGCCAGGAAGACACCGTGGAAGGCAGACGGACATGCAGCCAAGCAGACAGGCAGACACTCAGACAGGCAGACACTCAAACAAACAGACCAGACCGTCCGTCATACACGAAACAAAAAGGCCAAGACGAGACACGAGTACAAAACCGGACGAGCAAACACCGAACGTACGGAGTACAAGGACGGCACACCCCGGAAAAGGCAAGTAGGGCGACTTACACAAAAGGACGGTGGCCGAAGCAATGACGAGGATACGAGTCCAGACCGGTCAGGGGCACGTCAGCTAGTAGCGGGATGGCGTGTGTCGCTGTAAGTTGTTGGGGAGCTTTGCAAGAACAATAAGGTGTAAGCCGTCTTCTACAGTGGCTGGCGGCTACCTTGCAGAGTTATATATGTCCAGGCAAACGACGGGGCCTTTTTCGCCGCACGCCGTTGCCGCAGTGGCGCTACGGGACCATTGTTGTCCATTTTCTTGGCTCCTCTTCTTTTTCCCATGCGTGCTTCTTTTCTTTGTCCCGATCTACGGAGTAGGCGTCAGCTGGGGCGAAATCGCTATGACTGACAGGAGAAAGGAAAAAAAACCAGCAGCTAGACGAATTTTATTATGGATACGGCGCCTCGAAATCCGGGGAACGAGGCGCGCGCAACACGGCGAAGGGGCGAGAAGCGGCCGTGCCCTTCGGCTGGCGTCGTCGCACGCATTCCCGCCTGCCCGCCGTAGGGGTCACCTGAACACAACGCCAGGGCGCAAAGCCCGAGAGGCCAGGCGCACCGCGCGATTGGCTGCGGATTGGGTAACGCTTTGTCTGTTGTGTCTTGCTACGTCGCATCACGCTCCCGGCGATTGGTGCGCGTCAGCTTCTTGTTAGTCAACCATTACTTCATTGGCCGTCTTTTCGACTGCGTTTGACACACAGCCAAGAAACGGGATCACGATCCCCAGGTGCCTTTGTTTCTGCGGCGCGCGGTACGGAGTAGGCATTGCCCCAGCCGTCATTGGGCCGCCTTCACCGCAATCGGCCTTCTCCTCGGCCTTTGCCCTTTGCCGGCAAGGTAAACAGACGGACGTTGCTGGATCTTGGCTGCTGGCCGTTCGACCAGCACGCCATGCGAGATCGGATCGCTTACAAAGTGGATGCCGCCGCTGCGATGTCGGGACGGCGTTTAGACAGAGAGGCGAAACTGGCGCCGCAGTTACGACGGCCTCTCGGAGATCTGCCCACGCCGTCAACAGGGGCAGGAACAGCGGCTAGAATCAATCAAAACAGTGCTCATGGCAAGGGCGACAAAACGCACATCCGACAGGGGAGACAAGACACCAGGAGCTGGACGTCCGCTGGAAGGCCTCCAAAGCCGAGGCAAGCCGCCCGTCGGCGGTCTCCTGGAGGCACTGCCCTGGCAGGCCGCTTCCGTCGCCCTAAGCCACCAAAGGAGCGGGCGCTATGCCCCAGCGCGAGCCGCCTGTGACCACCAAAATTCAGTAGCTTTGGCGCCAAACGGCCCACGTGCAAGCTTTTCAACTCTGTAAGGAGGCAATACGTAAAACAAAAAAAGAAGTTTGCAGCACTGGACACGAGTATGGTTACATCTGACCATCTGGAATGCCTATGAAAAAAACAATAAAAAGTCGACGGGTCTAGCTCGGCCGAAGCTGTATAACGAAAAGCATAAAAACATACAGTTAGAATTTGTTAAAAAACCCGACGCTACCTTGCCTCCTGCATATGTACGAGTACTGCACTGGGGGGATATGAAAAGAAAACCAATACAAAGAGGATCCCGTCCAAACGCCCGCATGAAAACCTGCCGAAAGGTAGGCGTAAAATCAAAGAGAAATTCCCTGAAGAAAACAAAGAAGACCTTCCCGCCTACCGCTTGCGCTCGTTTGCACGCAGCCGCTTTTTGCAGTCGTCGCAGTACCATTTCACTGATCAGTTAGAAAATAAAGTGGAAGAGAACGAGGAAGAGAGAAGGAAAGAAAAGAACATACCCGATGTCTTGGGCGCCACGCGCAGGCCCACGCACTCCAGATGAAACCACTCGCGCTTGCAGTCGTCCGCATCGCATGCAATCATCTCGCCAAAGCTGACCCGGTTGCAGTAGCAGTACAACGGGTCGTCGTCGTCTTCTTCCGGACTCTGCCCTTGCTCTTGCTGCTGCTGCTGCTGCTGCTGCTGCTGCTGCTGCTGTGCCTGTTTGCTCTTCGAACCCTGCCAGCTGCTGCTGTTCGTCTCGCTGTCGCCCGCGCCGCCGCGGTGGCTGTTGTGGCTTGCCGACTGCGACCGCCCGTGCGTGTTGTGCGCATGTCCATGTCCGTGCTGCGTCTGGTGTGCTGACACCGACGACGCACCCTTCTTATGGCTGCGCTTGAATGCGGTTGAGGTCGCCGCCCCGGTTGAACTAGCATTGGTAGATGCCGCTGCACCACCGTGGCCATTTCCACTGCCGCTGCCGTTGCTGCTGCTGCCACTGCTGCTGCCGCTACCGCCGTTGTTCTTCCTGCTGCCGCTGCTGCTAGCAGGCCGGCCGCTGTTGCTTCCGTTGCTTCCGCCGCCCGATGGGGCAACGGCTTCTGTTGCGCGCGCAGGCCGCGAAGACGCCGGCGTTGCCCCCGACATCGGTGCGTCCGCGAACGTGGAGTGTGCCGGCGTCGACGGCCTGCTCGCCCGCCCACTCTTAGTCGTCACGACTGGAGCTTGTGCCGTCGACGACGCCGCCAACGGCGCCTGCATCGTGGGTGCTGGTTCCTTCTTGGCCACCGTATCGTCCGATAACGCCTTGTCCGGCGCAGTACCTGCTCCGTTGTTCGAGGCCCCATCCTTGGTGTCTCTTTCCTTTTTGCTTTCCAACAGGCTGGCCGACCGCGTGCGCGTCATGGACACCGAGCCCATCGTTGATCCGTTGGGGATCTCAGACGGTTCAATCTTCATAGCCTCGGGCGTCTCAGTAGATGGCGTGGCCACTGGCCCAGCGGCTGGTGTTGTTTGTGCTACTGGCACCGGCGGCGGCAACAGCGCTGCTTCTGGTGCCGGGGCGGATGCTGGGGTCAGTGCCGGTCCTGGTGTCGGTGTAGGCGTTGTTGCAGTTGGTGTTGCTGTCGCGGTTCCGGCTGCCGTTGCCGTTGCCATGGCATCTTTTGTCGGCTTTCCTGCAGCCACCCGCAAGCCGTTCACATACGATGCGGCATCAACTCCTGCAGTAGCAGACGATACAAGAGGACTGCTGTTGGCCTGCCGGCTGTCAGGAGTCGCAGCCAGTGACAATGGCGATGGCCGCCGCTGCCGGCTGGGATCCAGCGCCACCATCTGCACAGCAGAGCTTAGGCGCGGCCCGTGTGGCCCGTTGTCGCGCAGTGAAGGTAACAGTGCTGAAGCCGTGAAAGCCTCTCTTCCACTAACATCCCGGCTGCCACCGACGTCCCGTCCGACACCGGTATCTTGTGTCCCACCAGCACCTGGCATCGCTAGGGCCGTGCTAAGACCGTTTGCCGTCGTCCCCCCGCCACGGCTGTTGCCGCCGTTGTTGCTGTAGCCTATGCTGCCGATGCCACCGACGTTGGTGACACTCCTCCCAGCACCAATGCCACTGTTTATCATTTTGTCGTCGCCATGGCCCGCGCCAATTCCGCTAGAGGCAAACGGCTGCCTCGTGCTCTCGGGCGCCCTGGCAAAAAGGCTACTCTCGTTGGCAGGCACATCAATCATCATCTCGTCCGGTTGCGTGTTACCGCCGGTGCCGCTATTGCTGTCAACGCCGAAGCCGCGGCCAGGGGCCCCCCCGTTGCTAGCGGATCGGCTGATATCTTCGGGAGTGTATGGTGAGAACGGTGTCGGTAGGTTTCGTCCAGCCTTCACGTCAGGTAAAGCGCCTATAACGGGAGAGGAGGCGGCTGACGTGCCGTTTCGACTGCAGTTGAGAAAATAACCGTTAGCAAAAGATGGTTCGGCATCTCTGCCTCATTCCAAGAACAAGCATACCTCTTCTTTGTTTGGCTTCCACCTGCAGGCAGTGCTTTACGCTTCTTAGCATCAGGAGCAGGCGATCCACGCGGACTAGACGTCCTCGCCTTGCTACCGCTGCCACCCGCCGCACCGAAAACACCGCTGAGGGCACGCTCCATGGGCGCCGCCGAGGCCGCAGGCTTCTCCGCCTTCTTCCGTTTCGAGGATGCACCATTCGCACCCACAGCTGAAATCCCGAGACCAACACCAGTAGCCGAGTCGGGTAGAGTCTTACGGGACTTGGATCCGCCACCGGACTTCTTGGTCTGCTGTAAGTCGTCCGCGTCGGACTCCAGGTGCGCTGCCGCCGCCCTCTGGTTACGACGGGCTGCAACGGCTTGCTTGCGGGCGTCACTGCGGGCCGCCGCCTCGTCTGCAATCTGCTGCGCAGCTGCCGAAAGACTGGCAGCCCCCTCTCGCCGCGACCGCTCGGCCTGCGCATTGTTGTTCGCCAAGCCTGCTCGATTCTCTGGGTAGGCCCAGTGCGTGGTGCTGCCCCATTTGGCCTCGTCGCTGAACTCTTGCTCCAGGTGTGGCCAGATGTCGTCTATCCGTGCGAGCTGCTTGTTGAGGGCGTCGTTGGCCGTGGAGATGACATGCTTCTTCTCCTCTAGCGCCACCAACATGTCTCTGATCTCGGAAGCCACCTGCCGAAACAGCTGCCGTCGCGGCAAGTTGCTTGCATCATAGGCTGACTGGTCTGTGGCACTGCTCGTGGCAGCAGGGGGGGTGGGGGGGAGGGCAGGCAGTCGACCACTGCCTATAGGTACGGAGGCCGCAGTAGCAGCGGCAGCATCCGCGGCAGCACTTGCAGGATCGATATCGGAACCGTCGTAGGGAGAACGGGTAGAGTTAGGCACAGGCATGCGGAGGGCTGTGTCGATCAGACGGAAAAGCGACTGTTGCGGCACGTAAATCTTGGCGTCGACCTCCTTCAGGAGCGTGAAATGTCGGACGAGCTCTTTTGGGAGCGCAGTGATAGCATCGGCGAAGTGGGTGATGCCAGGAAATATCTCAATGGGCTGCTCGTGGCCTGCAGCTCCTGAAATGCTATCGCGCCCATCGCGTCCGCCGGCCCGACCAGAGGAGGGGATAATAGCCGATGACCGCGGTGGGTTTGTGCGTGTTTGTCGGAGAGGCTGGGAGCGCCGGCCAGGGAGCGTCTCAGACGCAGTAGCCGGCGGTTTCGCGGTCTTCATGGCTGAAGATGGATAGGGAGGTCAATCGGATCGCAAAACCGCAACGACGAGTCGGGGGGGTGGCGAGATAGGAACGGGAGGGGGTAGGTCGGAAAGAGAGCTGAACGGCGTGGCCAGAAAGCGCATCAACAACCGAGGAGACTCAGGATAAAGGACGGTGGGTAGCGCAAAGTCGGGGTTCGGGTCGCAAGTGTTGACAATCGTGTGTGCGAGGGCGTTCGGAGTGGTTGAAGCCGACGCGATTCAAACAGAGGGAGAGGAAACAGGAAAAAAGAAAAGAAAGGAAGGAAAAAAGCTGCCGAGAATGCGAAATAAGACCGTCAGCCTCAAACTTAAAACACCGCTGCCAACCGACTGGAAAGCAGAAAGAGTGCCAGTGTTTCGCAAGAGGGCTGTCATGAAGAGAGATGCGCTTGTGCAGGGCCGTGGAGGAAAAGGAACAGAACGTGAAGCACTACAGTTCCTGGACGGGACCTCCTCTGTGTTCCTCTCAAGAGCGCTGGATCGGCACGGACGCGCTAGGCCGAAAGTATCCAATTTGCGGATTAACAACCGTTCCGCAGCCGCTCGGCAAGTGAACATAGACGAACGATAAGATAAGAACCGCATCATGATGGAGGGTTGCATTGCTATAGCTAAGAAATACGGAGAACGTTGCCAACTGCTACCACCGACCCTCACTCTCCGCCGACAGCCATTATGAGTCTGAAGCAGTCACATGTGTACACATCCATGTGTAAAGTAAAATGGGACTGAGCGAGAAGAATGGAAATAAGGAAAAAGACGGCAAAAAGGGATAGAACAGAAAAGAGCATGTGGGCGTATTGATGCGTAAGTCGCCGTTCGGTGGGTGTGGCGGATGTCGGTTGGGTATATGTATGGATTGGTGAGTGGAACAAACGATGATGAGCTGTTTGGCATTTTCCCGACTTCCGTGCTGTGCTGTCTGATCTGCCGGTCTACCGCTGCTTGAATTTCTGCGGTTTCCCATCTCTGGCCTTTTGCTTTTGCCGGTGCTGCCATTCTAGCAACACAGGCAGAAAGTTCCAGATATCAAACTCAGGCCAATAGCATGAGAGAAAAAAGATCTGTGTGTGTTGATGACATTGCCACAGCATAAAGTCGCTGAGCCGCTGAACACCGCTTGTCCGAACAAGCATATCCAGCGGCGGATCGCCAGCCGTGTACATGTGGCTCTCCAGCGTCTCGTCTGTGATAGTCTCCGGGTTACGGAGGATTGTCACACCGGAAGCCGAAGTCTCTTCGCTTTCTTCGTTCCGGGAAGGCGAGTCAGGCGGCAAAGTGGTGGTTGACGAAACGCTGCCGTCAACCTCTTCCAAGCGGGATGCGGACGGCGCTGGAGACGTTTCCCTAATAGTAGACAGCGACTCCGGCTTGTCCAACTGCTTGGACATAATTTTCTGCTTTATGCGAGTTTGCGAAAAGGGGGTGGTGTGTGGCCGCTGCTGCGGGCTAGAGAACTCCTCGACCGTCGTGCGAATCGACCGCGTGATCTCCTCGCGGGATGTGTACGGAAAACAAATGTTTAGAATCGCCCTAGCCATGACTGTTAGTTGGAGAGGACATACGCAAATGCAAAATCGGATGCAACACACCGGTTGTTGTTTTTGGTTGCGTCAATAGCGCGTTCCACGACTTCCAACACATCGTCACGGATCAAGTCTCGTTGACCGAGGACTCGGACGCTGGCACCGTATTGATCGAGTAGCTCGCCGTGCTGGACCAGTTGCTCCATCTTGACTTTCGCCAGTTCCATCAGGCCGTCGACCTCGTACTTGGGTCTCTGGAAGTTTTCGATGCTGAAGGCATACACTGTGACAACCTTGACACCGCATTTGTAACAAATTTCCAAAACCTAAAAGACAAGAAAAGTCAGTACCAATGAACCCGATATTGTGCATGTGCGTGTACCGGACGAAGGCGCCAGGAGGATGGAAATGCAGCTTACTCTTGCTAAGGCCTCGAAACCCAGGTGGTGGCCTTCAATGGTTTCGATTTTGTGGTTCCGGGCATAGCGGCGGTTTCCATCCATGACGAAAGCGACATGTTTCGGTATTGGACCCTGCTTCAAGGCGCCAATCGTGAGCTCGCGAAGTCGGTACAGAATCCATTCCGCAGGAGGCGAGCTCAAGAGCCAATTGCGGAGCGTATTGAGGTAGAGGTCGGACATGGTGGTCGAAAGGATTGCTGTCTCGTCCCGTTGAACGGGGTGCGTAAAAAGGGGGAGTGACGCAGTAGAGGGGGATGGGGTGGCTTGAACGTAGAAGACGGCGTTGTGGAAGATGGCGGGTGAGACGATGTTGGAAGAGGTTATGGTAAGGCGTAAGATGGGCCCTAAAAAGATGCGGGAAGATACACCCTTAGCCTTCAGCGCCTGCTTAGTGACCCGCCACCTACAAATGACACCTGGCGGCAACTTCGACCCGCCGCATCTGCAACGGAACACCACAACACGGCAGGAACACAGCGCAGAAGCAGCGCCTATTGTTCATCTCCAGTTTTTACACACAGAAGCAACGACCGCATTACCATCGCTGTACCGGTCCCTCGTTGCCTCTGCAGCATGCGATAAGCTGGCGCACGGGCCGGAGTGACGCAACTCTGTGGAAGGAAGAACAAAAGAACGCAAAGCCAGAGGAAGGAAAGCTGCCCAGCCGGCGTGGACGACCATACAGAAGACCGCTGGTCTTCCGACTGCGTGATCTAGCCGAGTGCCGTTCAATCCGGCCGTTCCAACCGGATACCCGCGGATCTCGACAACACAAGCTCCCCGAAAGCATACCCTAGCACACACACACGCGTTGCAGCTCGACCGCATCTCCTCTTCCATCCGCCATGTCCTTTACAAACGCACCGGTGACCCGCGGTCTAGTTATCGGCCTGGTCTCGGCGTCCATCGGCGCAAGCCTCTTCGATATCAAGCACTACTTTTACATTCTCGTGGATCCGCAAATACTCCGATACCACCAGACATGGCGGGCTCTGGCCTACCAGCTATGCTATACCAACTCGTCCGAGGTGCTCTTTGCGTGTATGACACTCTACCAGATGCGCGTGGTTGAGCGCATGTGGGGATCGCGGAAATACGCGGTACGGTCTTCCAACAAGCTTGTGGGTTGCTTGCCTCCTCTGCTAACTTTGTATAGTCTTTCATTGCAGTCACTTCGCTCATCACGGCCATTGTGCCACCCGTCCTCATCTTCGTTCTGCGTCTAGCGACATTTGGACGCATAAACTACCTCCCCGCCGGCCCAACAGCGGTGGTCTTTGCCATTCTGGCACAATACTATGCAATCGTGCCGCACACGTACACCTACCGGGTTGCATTCTCTTCCAAGGAGCCACCGGCGGCACCTTCCTTGACGCAAGGGCATGCAGGCGGCGGCGCGGCGGCCGACGACGACGACAACTTTGTCGGCATGGTGTTCTCGGACAAGTCGTACCGCTACTTTCTGGCTGCGCAGTTGGCGCTCTTCCAGTGGCCGGGGTCGATCGTGACGGCTGTCGTCGGCTGGGTGGTGGGCCACGCATGGCGCAACGACCTGCTGCCCGGGCGACTGACACAATGGCGTGTGCCTGGGTGGGTGGTGGGCTTGCGGACCAGCAAGCGGCGCGAGGAGTTTGAAGGCCTGCGGCGGCGGCTTGAAGGAGAAAACACGTCGGCAGCAGCAACAACGACCGGCATGGCCACGGGCGTCGATGGCCAGGCTAGCGCTGCGGGCGCAGGCGATGCGAGCCGGAGACGAAACATGGGTCAGCAGATCCTGGACCAGTTCCGCGGACCGATGTGACAGGTGGACTGATAGTAATTCGCATATATCACCAAAAAATACAAAGTCGATTCTTCGTCCATCGAAATTGGGTTTAATTTCCACCACCTGGTTCTCTCATGCATGCCAGTAGCCGAACAGGCACGCACAGCAGCCACGGTGTGTTATGCCGTCAAACGGTCACATTCGCTCTTCTGTGTCTCACGTTTCTCTCCGGGTGATCAAGCTGGGTTGAAAGAGAAGTGACGCAACTTTGATCGCGAAGTCAGCCATCCCACTAAAAATAACTCTTGACTGTGGCTGGCGTATCTTACCATCCTCCGGGCTTCGCCCAACCGGCCAATAAGCGCAGGACCCGCCGACAGCCTCACTGTAGTCCGCTGTGGTTTCGGCTGTCAGCCAGCCAGAGGAACGCTCGGCCACGAACTCTAGCGCGTGCCATGCATGCCTAGCCGGCACTGGCGCAGGGACACCAGCGCACCATCAGCCACGAACCGCCCCGAGGAAGGGGAAAAAACGGGGCGCGACCGCCAAATTGGCGCCTCCGCTCTCTCCTATTTCGATCGGTTCTCAACGCGTTTTTCGCTCCTTCATCCTGCTCTCTACTTTGTAAAAGGCCCCTTTCGTGGTAAAATAGAACGTAAAATAGAAAAACAAAACTCCCGAAAAAAGCATGGCCAGGAAAGCCACTGGACGATCCTGCGCCTCCCTCTCCCGCTTCTTTGCTCATTCCCGCCCCCCCTGTCTGTTGTCTCTAGAGAGGAATGCGCCCTCTTGATCCTCACCACGGACGCTAATTGGCCAGCCAGCCCCCCCTTGGATCGTTGGCCTGATCTCGTCTCCCTTCTCTCTCGTTTACGGAGTATTATATCCTCTCGGCCCCCTGCAGCGTAGGCTTCTGCCCTAACCCAACCAAACGACCTCTCCCTGCCTTCCGCCGTCCTCGACTACACCTAGGCTACCTACCCCTTTGGCAACCCTTTCGAAAGCGCGTGGAATAGGAGGCGGACTACGCAGCCGCTTGCAGCCAGCCCTCCCTTTGCTCCCTCACCCCTTCACGCCAGTTGCAATGAACGCCTTCGGATCCGGGGCGCCGCCCTCGCCCTTCGACGACGTCATGCCGACCAGCCGCGCCATAACCGACGGGTACCTACAAGAGGCCAAAGACGGCTTCGTAGAAGAGCAGCCGGAATACAACCCGGTAGGTTGCGCTCGCAGGTCAGAGGACCAGAATACGAGCCAGCGCCATACTAACACTGGTTGCTTTGCCAGATGAACGACCACCGCCCTCGGAGCTCACCGCTTGTCGACCTCAAAGATCCGATCCAGGTGCATCTGCTTACCGAGACCGCCCTGTCCGACAGCCGCGAATGGGCGGTGCTGTCTCAGGAAGAGGTTGACACGCTCAAGCGGCAGTGCCAGTCACTGCAACAGCGCATCGAGCAGACACGCGCGAACCTGGCCATCCAGTCTAAATACCGCGATGCCGCCATGTCTCTGGCAAAGCTCTACTCGCCCGGGCAGGCAGGCAAGCGCCTGAGCATTTTGAGCAACCGCAGCAGCACGGACGCGGTGCGGGAGGCCAACGCCGAGCGCCAGGCCTGCGAGAAGCGGTGCGAGAGCCTCGCCTCGGATCTTTTTCAGCTCGAGAAGCGCCTCATGGAGCCGCAGCGTCGCCTGCTGCAGCACACAGCAGCCATTCTGCAACTTACACACCACGTGTCGTCGAATAAGGGAGCTGCCAACGGGGCTGGTGGCTTTCCCAACAATGGCATCCCTGGCAGCCCCGAGAGCATGTACAGCTATTCCGGCGAACAGTTTCTGGGAGGCGCGGGCAACCCGTACCGCGACGACATGATGCTCGACGACCGCAGCCTCTACTTTCCTATCGATCAGCCCTTTGGCCAGCCGAGACTACCCGACAAGTCACCCAACCGGAAGGAGACAAAAGAAACCCGGGAAACAAACCAGCGCCTGCAACTCGAATGCGATCAGCTCCGCGCCTCCAACGACTCACTCGGTCTTGAGATGGCGGCATTGGAACGGGAGAATGAGGAGCGCCAACAGTCCATGTCCGACGCTGAGCGGCAAATCGAACGGCTCAACAACCATCTTCGTCGGATTATTGTTCAGTTCGACCCAAAGAAAAACGACACTTACGAGGTTCCACCATCCGGAGCCGACGAGAGCAACCTGTTCGAAAAGCTTGCCATTCAAATTCAATACCTTCGAGATGGCCTCAGTGTGGCACAGCAAGAGCAAGAGGCCGCATTTGGGGAGCTTGGGCAACGTCTTTCCGTGGTGACCAGCCAGATCCAGCGCACTGTGGCTGCGTCGGACGCCGGTTTTACTCCGCCGCCTACCGTGTCGGATGCCGTGACAGGTGCTGAACTAAGCGAGCAGCTAAGCTGGCTGGAGAATGTTCTTCCGCTGGTCGAGTTGGAAGTAGGCCGTGCATCGAAGCAGGAGGAGCAGGGTGCCCAGGAAGCGAACAGCATCCTTGCTCACCTCTGGGAAATGATGCAGTCTGGGTTCGCTGAGCGTGAGCGGCAACGGCAAGAGCGCAGCGCTTCGCGGGCCCAGATGGGCCTTCCTGTGGCCGAGGAAGACCAGGACCCGTCTATCAACGACGCACCCATGCGCCTCGACGAGCCTTTCTCTCTAGAGGCCTTCTCAGCGGTGGTGGAGTGGCTGTACGCGCAGACGTCCAAGCTGCGAGACCAGAAGGCGGTCTTGCAGCGACAGATCAAGCAGCAGCGCGAGCTGAACTCCAAGTCGGACAAGGAAAAGGACGAAGAGCTTCAAAGCAAGATGGACGAGCTGCAAAACACCACTGAGGACTTGCGGAATAAGACAGTCGAGCTTCAGCAAGCCCATCGGGCAGCCGAGGCCGCGCAGGATCAGCTGGCAAGCGCTCTGGCAGACCTGGCCGAGGCTCAAGAGACGTTGTCTAAGCGTGACGGGGATGTGGAGAGGGAGCTGTCTGCAAGGGGGACGCAGCTCGCGGCGATCGAGTCAAAGAGCAACGAGCTGCAGACGGCGCTGGCCAAGGCTGAGGCCGACGTCGCCAGCCTGAGCACTCAGCTAGAGGACGCGGCGAAGGACGTGCAGAGCAAGGACGAGGAGCTGGAGAAACTCAACAACCTTGTGGTGCAGCTCAAGACCGAAGCCGTCATGGCCAAGGCGGAACTGGACGGCGCGTACGGATCGCGGGCGCAGCGGGCCGCCGACGTGGCGGCGCTGGCCAAGTCGAGCGAGAATGACGTGCTGCAGGTGCAGTTGGATAACATGAAGGCGGAGCTAACGAGCACGCTGCGGGAGTACGAGGATCTGACCAAGGACTCCCTCGCTGCCGAGCGCGAGAAGCTCAATCTGGAGGGCCAGCTGGACGACGCGCTGGCAGCCAAGGCAACGCTCGAGGCGGAGATTAGTGCGACGCGCGATAAACTGGAAGCGGAGGTGGCGAAGCTGAAGGATGAGCTCGACGCGGAGAGGCTCAAGGTGTCGCCTAGTGGGGGGTCGAGCCGAGCTGGCGCCACGATGCTGAGCGAGCAGTTCCGGGCGACCATGAAGGAGGAGCGGAAGAAGTTCCAAGAAGAGATGAGGGTAAGTTTTTCTCCTATCCCCCCTCCCCCCTCCACCCCTCTGGACGCTTCAACTCACATAATTCTCTCTCCAGAACGAACAAGCGCAAAGAAGAAGACTAGAAGACGAGATTCGCGCGCTCAAGCGCGCGGCTGGGCCGGGAAAGAGTCCGCTGAGTCCGCGTTAAAAGGCACGCTTTTCGGTGTCATCATTCCACCCATTCTTCAGCTTTTTCCACCACAGCATCCCATTTTCAACGGAGTACTTTAGACGGCGATATCAGGCAACGTGCTATTCAGCATGAAGGAGTTGTTGGTGATTTTTTGTTTGAATTTGTTTTCTTTGCTCGGGTTTCTCACTGATTTTCGGCGTACATCTTGTCGGGCCATCTAGACATACATGGACATCTAGGCGCGCGGATACCTTGGCATACACTACTTCGGAAAACCATCACATAGAGGACCTCAAAAATATTTCTTTGCTTGTACATTCTTACCTTCAAAGTTGCTTCATGACACTGTCGTCAACTTCAATACAACAAACACACTGCACGTGATGTACGTTGTGTTATCTAATCGCCATGACGCATTTCCGAAATCTATTTGAACTCTCGTATATCACAGATCCAAAACGCCACGGCCAGGCTCACGAGGTTATTTGTCCTTTTAGCTATGGGAGACGACGCGGCTGCTTTTTCGACTTCTACGGAGATGCTCAAGGTGGACGCGGCGCGCGCGGCCGTGCTGGGCGGCAATCTGCAAGCCGTGCGCGAGCGGCTTGCGGCGGCGGTGGCTTCGTCCGGCCGCCGGGAAGACGCCGTGCGTCTGGTGGCCGTCAGCAAGCTCAAGCCCGCCAACGACATCCTGGCCTTGCATCAGCCGTCTGCAGCGGGACAAGCCCCGCAGCTGCACTTTGGCGAGAACTACGCACAGGAGCTGCGCGACAAGGCCATGCTGCTGCCGCGGACCATCCAGTGGCACTTTATCGGCGGGCTCCAGTCTGGTGGGTGTTTTACTTTTACTGGATTCTATCTATATTCACGTCAAGGGAGTCTATTTTGGCTGACACTCGTATAGGCCACTGCAAGAACCTGGCGCGCATCCCCAACCTGTTTTGCGTGTCCAGCGTGGACTCGCTCAAGAAGGCGAAGCTGCTGGACAGTGCGCGCGGGGCGTTTCTGAAGGAGTCCGCAGCCGCAGCCGCAACAGCAGCCGAAGGCGCAACAGCAGCCGAAGGCGCAACAGCAGCGGCCGGCCCGCTCCACATCCACGTCCAGGTCAACACCTCGGGCGAGGACAGCAAGTCGGGGTGCGCGCCGGGCGACGAGACGGTGGCGCTGTGCCGGGCGATTGTGGACGACTGCCCGCACCTGCGGCTGCTGGGGCTGATGACGATCGGCGCGATCGCGCGGAGCAAGGCGGTGGCCGCGACGGAGGCGGAGAACCCGGACTTTGTGGCGCTGTGTGCGCAGCGCGACCTCGTGCAGGCGGCGCTGCAGCCGGGCGCGGGCGGCGGCGACGGTGGCGGCGCGGCGGCGGGCGACCGGGTCCCGGCGCAGCTGGAGCTGAGCATGGGCATGAGCGACGACTTTGTGAGCGCGGTGGCTTCGGGCAGCAACGAGGTGCGGGTCGGCAGCACCATCTTCGGGCAGCGACCGGCCAAGGCAGACGCCAAGCTGGTCAACACATGAATAGGCGGGAAGGAGAAGGATAGCAAGGACATGAAAAAGTCGCACGAGTCCGCTTTGCCTATATAGTCAATCCAGGGGAAAAAGGTTTTGCCAAGCGCGGTGGCACAAATGCAGGGACTGCATCCTGTCCCTTGCCAGTACGCAGCAGGCATCGCCGTGCGCGTACGCCGTGCTCGTACGCCGATCCCGTGAGGCGAACCCGAATACGCCGCGTTTATATCGGGACCGGGCCGCCCGTGACAGTCACCGAGCTGCCCCAGTCAATCCTTCTAGAAAGAAAAAACGGAGAAAAGGAAGGACAGACGAAACGTTACTTTGGCGATCAACAGTCGGATTCTGTTTATTTTTGCTGTACAACTTGGCAATTGGCTCTGTACGGAGTACAGAGTAGGATTTTGGACAACTTCCCCGCAGTCCTGCAGCGCCCATCGTTCTTATCGGGCATAAACGTTTTATGATTAAAGCTGTCGCCCTGTCAAGTAGGGCTTCTGCTAAGCTTAGAATATCAAAAAAGGGCACAGGTCCTTGTCGATTGGCGTGTTCTCGAGCACGTAGCGTCTAATTGACTATACACGGAGATGCAGGAGGCTTGACCGGGAGCACTATAAAATGCCTAGAGACATATGGAAACAGTCGAGGAAATCGCCAGCTCACGTTCTCATATGCGAGTAGAGATACGTAGATGCTACACAGCAGGCTGTCGAGGCCGCTCCAACTGTGCAACGCGCGGTCAGTCCTTTATAGACTCGGTCAGCCTTTCTCTGAAAGATCGTCGTCACAGGTTGTGAGTCACATCCTGTCCTAGACTGGAGGAATGAGGACGGCCATGGTGTTGCGCGGGCTGTGAGTGTGCAGAGAGAGACCTCTTGGGGGTTCGTGTATAAGAAGGGAGGCCATCTCCTCTCTCTCGTAGTCTACTTTGTTTTCACCATCGCCAGACAGGTTCATCCAGCAACACCAACCCGCGTTTCGATATGCATATCAACAAACAAACAACCCCGTTTCCGGCTCAACATGAAGCTCACGTTTGTCAACACCCTGGCCCTTGCGATCTTTCTTCAGGTGGCCCAGGCCGGCTTTGCCTTCATGCAGCAAGGCATCGGCGGCACAGGCATTGCGGGCAATGCCTGCGGTTGGCAGGTGTATGACGATGTGCCCCAATGTGGCCATACCACTGACTGGATCTGGCAATCATCGAACGATGTCAGCGGAGGCAAAGATGGTGTTCGCTGCAAAGGACACGATGCGTGCTCTGCTTCCGGCGACCCGACAGGGCTCGAAGAGCTGGAGATGAACTTCAGAGACGACTCGCTTCATTTCAGTAAGACGCTTTACGCTTTTCCACGCGGTTGTGCAGGACTATAGAGTACTAAATCCCCGTCTTCAGCGCTCTATGCAAACCGTGGCTGGGGTCTCTTTGACCTCGACGACAACCAGATCGGTTCCTGCACTCCCATTCCCGATGGAGAACACTACTATTGCGGGGACGGGATCGGACGGGATGAGGGTGTGTACTGGGTGCATTGCGCTACCGCTGCGACTGCGCAAATCATCAAGGATCACCGTCCGTAGTGAAGCTTCAGTGTGTTCTCAGGCGGTGTTCATACGAGGCCAGCGGTACGGTACTGTAGTGTGTCCTTATAGGCCTAAGATACCACTCATGAGAAGCCGGTTAGTGGGCTTTTTCTCCTCGCTGTCAAACTTATATAGGATGATTTATAGAAGGTGTATTGGAAAGTTTTTGGTCTGTGCCTCTTCGGATAGACGTCGTACGAGTAGCTTGAGTGTGACGGTGTACAAAAGGCTGAAAAGAAAAAAGAAGAAAAAAGAAAAGAAAAGAAAGGAATAATTGGGTCTTGGTCTCGGTGAAGGCCGTGGAGTATGCGGCATCTAAACGTTGTTTTCACCCAATCACGCAGTGGTATCCAACGCCTGTGCAGGAAGATCAGCTTGGGCGCGGTCGGTTCCGCCCCGTGTGTCCCTCTGTGCTTGCATTTGGAGCATCGAGACTGCTATCTTAGAGAACACCCCCCTCCTAGAATATGAAAGTACGGAGAAAAAGAACGCACCTCTCTACCGTGGGGGTCAAGTCTCGCTATCGGGGGGTTCTTCCTCTTTTCAGTAGGTTCAGCCATCCCAGGGGCTGGCGGATACGCTGGCGAGAGCCGCGATACCGAGCGCAAAGGTCTTTGCTAGCCCCCCCGACCCCCACGCCCACCCGCCTTGGGGGGCAACGGCCTTGGGGCTGTTTCATCCGTATCGCTGGACCCGTTGCGTCGTATAGCGGCTTGCCCGATGTAGCGCAGGGGCCATGGAAGGAACAATGGAAGACGTATGGAAAAAGGCAATAATATCCCCATACTCTCCACGTATCCGACAGATACTCCGTAGTTTCCGGCGCACGGGTGCGTCTACGGAGCACTCTAAGCAATTTGTCTTCCCATTCGAGAAGCTCAGAGGACTGTGCGGGAGGGGGGAGAGGGGGGGGGGTGTATGCAGCAAGAGAAAAAAGGGGTTGGCCGCCTTCACCTTGAATTGGCACTAGGTCCAATAGGGGAAAACGACATGAGCCACTACACCTCGTATCCAAGAGTCCAAAGCCCGGATCCTTCAGGACGCTGTGCTCGGTCGGTCTACCAGCACTCTGGGACATGTTGTCTCTTCTTGGCCTGATACACTAGGGGTAGACAGCCTTGGCGTGTTCTTGGTTCTCATTGACATCCTTCGTGGGGATGCTTCTTTCGGGACCCCGAGAAAGAAGACAGACCGCTTTATGACAGATTTTGAAAGCCACCAGAACTTTGGTAAGGATTCAATTCCCTCTTACCGTGTGAAGGGAGTCTTACCAGGGTTCCCGATACCGAAGCAGTGGGCGCCCCATAAGCAAATGGCAGAAAAGGCCACAGAAATTCAAAATAAAAATATAACACCAATAGTGAAGATGAACGCGGGAGAAACGGGGGCCGGGCGCTTCCCTCAGACCTGCTATCTCTCGCCCTCCCCCACGCTTCACGTTCGCAAGGTCTCTCCTTTGTTTGAGAGTGGACAGGTCCGACCAGGTCAACCAATGCTCCGCGGACGTATGTTTCTGGTTTGAGCACGGCCCTATTATATACGCCCAAATCCTCGCAAGACAAGAGCTCCACACAGACCCGGCAGACGTGTGCCAGCGCACCAGTGCGAGCTCAAAGGGGCCACCGTGCCGACCCAGGAGAGGGCGCGAGTGCTGCATCCGCTTCCTCGTGGCTTTAGGGCTTTATTTATTTAATCATGCAGCGAGCGGGAAAAGCCGAGGTGGACAGAGCTCAAACAAATGCAAGCCGTAGTGAATTCTCTGAACCGGATTTTTCATTTGGAAGTCCCGGAGTGAGAGGAAAAGGTAAAAACCCAATAAAACTATATACGTACAGGAGATATAAGAGAAAGCAGAAAAAAACAGAAAAGTAAAAAAGGGTAACCCGGAGTGTCTATATATGTATGCATGGTCCCAGAGAAAAGCAAACCGACGCAAACCCGCAGAGAAAAACAGTAACAGAAAAGCAAATTCTTTTCCGGTCCACCCTTTTTGTTGCCCATCTCATGTAATAAAGCCCAGCTCTGCCCATAGAGAATATCAACTTCTCAAATGAGCCCGGCTTGCTTTTTTTTGAAACTCAGATCCCGTGCCCAAACCAGAAGCCCAAACAAAAAAGAAACGCGAAAATAAAGGAAAACACAAGCTCCATTTGGGGCTCCTCGTGACCGCCAGTGTGCATATGCGGTGTGAGTGCAGACGGCTAAAGCAACGTAGCCACGCTAATGCCGGCCGCGACCGAAACGGACAAAAGGAGTGACGACGTTGGGCACCGACGAGCCCAAGCTAGAACGTGTCGTCTTTCTCCCTGCCGTGGTCGGTGGCTTGTCGGTTGAGGGTCGTGTGGAGGATGTGTAGGTGGTGGACGCAGTCGTTGTGGGATGAGAAGAATGGCTCTTCTGAACAGAGAAAAGGGGCCGAAAAAAACAAACACCCCCGAATGAAAACCCAGTATCCCTTCTATAGTGAACGCCAAAACCCATAAACACAATTAGAAAGTCGAACCCGGGTTGACTTCCTCTTTCCGCCGTCTTTTTTTTCGGAGATGGTGGCAGTGGGCCGAAAAGTGTAGTGTCTCGTCATCTTCTTTTGTTGCATCGCCCGGAAATGTTGCAAGTATTAAAAGGGGATCAGAGAAAGATGGCCGGCAAGATAGAGAAAATAAATAGGGAACGACATGGCCAGAAAGCAGAATAAAAAACAATGAGATGCAGGATGTGTGGAGGTCGGCGAATGAGAAAAGGCGGTGTCGAGAGCCGTGCGCTGAGTGGTTGTTCAAGCTGAAAATCGATGTTGCATGCATGCAGGTTGCATGGAGACTGCATGGCTGGCGGAGCAAGTGACGTGTGCAGTGAATCCGCTGCCCGAAAGTCGGAGACAGTGACACGCTGGATTTGATTGCCTGGAGTGGAAGACGAGGAAAAGGACGCGAGCGAAGGGCTGTGCCGGGACATGATCGAAATAATCGCGGAGACCGAAGACGGGTTTGCCGTTTTTGTAGATGTTGGGCGGCATATTTATCGCGACGGCGGCGGCTTCGGCTTCGGCACGCCGGTTGTATCATAGGCACCGCGGCCCATGTTGACAATGCTTTGAGACTCTCTGTCAATCATCTTTGCTGTGTGAAGTGTTGTAGGCGTAGGCGGTGTTGAGAAAATGCGTGTGTGCGGGAGGATGAAAATAAAACCGGCGCAAAGATAAGGTGTCTGGGAGATGCTTGTTAGTTGACGTCCGAGTTAACACGTTGCTGTCGAGGCAAGAGCAAAGCGTCCCAAGGCAGCAGCAGTTCGTGACTACCTCAAGCTGCCCTTTCCTTCCGTTGCACTCACCGGGCCTATATGGAACAGCGCATGCTATTAAGGGGGATCGACGCGTGTTGTCAGGTCGAGTTCAGACGAGAAGTAGTCGAGGATGGGAGTGAAGGAGTTGGGACGGAAGAGAGGGAGAAGGCAGAGAATGGAAGGAGAAGAGAGGGAGGGGACAGAATATTAAATATAAAAAATTAAAGAGAGTAAGGGAAGAGAAGGAGGGAGGGAGGGAGAGAAAGCTGAGGTGAGTCGCAAACCGGGGGCGATCTCTCTTTTTGTGCGAAACCAGAGACGAGGAGACCGGGGGCAAAGAAGGACGGAAACGAGAAAAGGAAAAGACATAAAAGAAATAAAAGAGATAAAAAAAAAGAACGGAATTGCTGGGGTGCAGCAAATAAAAAAGAAAGGGGTGGGTTTGTTTTTTCTTTTTCTTTTCTTTCTTTTTCTTGGGGTCCTCCTGCTTTTGCGCCGTCGCCGGGAGGTCAGGGGAAGGAAGACAGGGGGGGGCGTGTGCTAATTCTAAGTGGGAAGTGGGAAATGGGTCCCGCAGGAGCGGGTATTAATGCCAGCGTTGGGTACGGTAAGGATACGGGCGTTGGGAAGGGGCAGGGGCGTGTGCTCGTAGCTACGGAGCTTACAGTGGTATGTACGGAGTAAGATACGGAGTATACACCCTGCTCCGTGTTGGTAGGGTAGGAAGAAGCTCCCAAGAGCAAGGGCGACCGGGGTATATGCGATGACTTCTAGAAAAGAGCGATTTTTGGCGCAAAGACTCAAATGATAAGGTCTCGAGCGCCTTCTTGACCGAGAAAGAAACGACGTGCGCGCAAAAGGGGAAGGGGCGACAGATAGGTCCTGCCGAGGCCGTATGCTCGTGCACCTGATACACGTAGATTTGTGCTCACTCCGGCGTGTACCGTACGCGACTTCGGGAAGGCGCGACACACCTGCTGCTCCTCGCGCTGTTTGATCGCCCTTTCCGGTGGAAGTGTTCTGAATAGGCAGGAGCTACCATTGTTGCAGGTCGCAACTAGAACGAACGATATCGTCATATGTTGCTGGTCGCACCTTCCTTTACCGTCTGATAGTACCTTCTGCCAGAAGGAAGGCGTTTTCGGTATTTGCTTCTTTCTACTCCGGTTTTCAGATCGTGCATGCGTTTCGGTCAGGAACCGGCCAGCCCATAGAACACCGGCCAACCGTTGGTGGGTGGAGTCGCGCCGTATTCCGAGCGAACGAACACCTTTGGTTGCCTGTAAGTTTACCCCTTTCCCCCGAAACCACCAGCCCAAGCTTTCTTTCCAACCGGAAGGAGCCACACCCTTGCAAGTATGGCCTGGCCCGTCGCGCAGGTACCGGTGCCACACGATGCGCTTCCACGCTGTGCGGATACACGTAGCGTACTCGGAAGAGCAACGGCTGCACGACGCTGCACGACGGCTGCACGACGACGCACGCGACGGCGATGCACATGGACGATACACATAGCCCTGTGTACAATGGAGGCTCCCCGAAACACATACTCGTACACGTGTACGGCGCAACAGAACAGTATTCCCAGCAATCGGGTGGCGGGTGGCAGGTCAGCGAGGCGATGAGGCGACGGTTTCGTGCAGCACCGGCGCCATGCCCATTGCCCGGACGGCCAGGCGAGGTGCAGAGGAAGGAGCGCAGTTTGGTGCCCGCGAGTTAACTCTATCCGACGCGCGGGCGCACAATGCACACACATCACTGCCATGCATGGCCCGCGGCGCAAGGAGGCGCGCACTATCGATTGCATTCAGGAAAGATCGAGTGTCGAAGTCAGCTGAGGCGAGCGCACGCCCAAGCGCTTGCCGGGGCGGCGGTATACGGAGTTCGCAGTACTCGTAGGTATCTTACGAGTACGAGCGCAAACGAATGTGTTGTTTCTCCCGTCCGGTCAGCGGGATCGCCCCTTTAGCCCCTTTAGCGAGACCCAGTCGCGCTGTCTCTGCCTCCTCCCTTCCTCCCTTCCCCGCTCCCTCCCTTCATTCCATACAGGGCGCATGCCAGGTTCACGGCTGTTGGCCTCAGCTAGGGAGGCCGCACACAAACAACGGACTGGCTCGCCGTCGTGGCAAATCGGGGCTGAGCATGCAGAGAGGAATTGCACCTGCGCATACGGTTCGGAAGTAACACCACAGCCATCACAACTCAGAAAACAGAAAAGGGGCCTCAGCAGATCCCGTCCCCCTGTTTTAGCACACTTCAAACGGACCCAGCCAGCGGGTACCTGACCCGCAGGCCCGCCCATCCACCATCCACCGGGGAACAACCGCTCTGCAGGCACTATTGGTGCTTGCAGCAAATACCGGGGAGCGGAAAGTGGAGCAATACGCTGCAGTAGCTCAGCCGATCGAGTCCACCAGCCGTCGCCCGGTGTCTCCTTACACATGCTGTCGGGTCGGCAACCTCTTTACGCGCGTTTGTTTATTCTTGGCCCGGTGAGTGACAAGAGAGAGCTAAAAACATGTGCTTTACGACACACCCTACGGGGAGCGAGCTTCCTTGCATAGAACACTCTCCTTGCTTAAACTCAGCATGATGACACGACCAACATTCCGTCTGCCAAGATCCCTTTGACGTCCCTAACAACATTTCCCGACGGCAAGCCACTGTATCTCACTTACGACGTACAGGGTATTTCACCTCACTACAGACCGGGGTTCAAATTGCAACTGGATACGAGACGGGTCGGCAATCGTACTCGTAGTTCTCTCTTCATGGCTGCGTAAGCCACTACGGCGTCTGTTAGACTTCCGGTTGCCTCAACACCCCTGGTTCCGTATAAACGAGACATGCCGTTGGCTGACAGTGACCGGGCATGAAGACAGCATTGCGTACTTTTTGGCCGCTTTGTTTCAGAGCCTCGGTTTGCTACGTATCAACATCGTACACGCCCTGCAACCCCCTTTTTTAATCTATCGGGAGCGGTGTTGCTTTGCATTGTGCGCTAACCACAGACCTCGCTGAAAGCCGAGCAGAAACACGGCCTGTGCCCCGGCCCGGACCCAGCCTGTACACAGCCCTATTTTCCGGGCTGTACGAGTAGGATGCATCTTACGGAGCACGAGCAGGACACGGAACGGCGCACGCTTCCCTTGTTGAAGGGACACACTATGTGTCAGGTCCCGGGCTTCTCGTCTCATGCGCTCTGGTGTTTTGTTGCACGCGCATACACAAAACATTCCACATGCTCTGCTCTGTTTTTAGCTGCCCTGTGGTCTGTCTCGTGATGTGCTGCCGATTTGTGTTACTACCGCGATCAAAAGGGGGGGGGGGGGGGCAGAGCCCCGTATTTGCACACTCTCCCGTGCTTCTCTTGCGAGGTGTCATGCCCCCCCCACACGTTCTAGGTCCCAGCAGACTGGGTATGATGGAGTTTTCGTAAGATACCGTACTCCGGATGTTGAGGCGTACGGAGTAATGGTACTGCGGATCGAGCCACTCTCTAATACTCACAAATATGAATGGGATACGGGGCCATCGAGCGACCATTCCAACGAACAGTCCAGTGAGGAATCTAAAGAACGCGTCAAAGAGGTACGGGGAGGTGGTCATTTGATCGAGATGCGAGACCAGCAGTACACGGGAAAAGGGAGACTGAGACATGCAAACAGGATGAACGAGGACGACGCCATGAAACTGCGACGGATAGACAGCCCGTATTACGGCGCATGTGTGTGGGTATCTCACGAGTACGAGGCACGGCAGCTACGGAGTGGTCTTGCGTTGTGGCTGGCGATACTTTCATGGCTCGGGCGGAACCGTCTGCCGCTCGCTTTTCGGCGAGTAGATGTCCAGCATTGCAGAAGGTGTGCGTCTCCTGAAGCTAAACCCGGCAGTTGTGCCCTTGCAGGCGCATTCACCCTGGCCAATCGGTCGTCACCATCCGTGACGGACAGCACGATTGGTTCAAAGAACACCATGTGCTGCAAGAGGCTGCGTAAGATACGTACTCCGTAGAAGCGCCAGGGGTCGTCTCTTGTCGGCCGTACTCCGTACGGAGTATGCGATGATTACCCCATCCTTGTAGGACTTAGACCGGCCCAGAAGACACCCATCCCGCGGGATCCAATCGGCCGGGAAGCCGCTTACTTCTAGAAGATCCACTTCCATACGGATGTACTCCGTCGCCATTTTAGCCGTACTCCGTATCCATACGATACTCGCAGGAAGGAAGTATCTTACCGTAGCGCAATACGATGCAATCACCATGCCACGCCGCAAAAGCACACCGTTACACATCACCGGAAAAGCCCGTGCTTTGGAAGGACTCAACCCCGGCTTGTACGGAGTATCTTGCAAACGCATCCTCTGTGTCCTTTACGAGCACTCCCGTATCCCGTCCACGGGGGGGGTAAAAGGGGCCGGGTGGAGCTGTGCGTCGAGTGACAGGCAGCTGAAAAAGCTCGGCCGTGTACCGAAGCGCAGTAATTGGAATCCATGTGTTTTTTGTGTCCTTCACGTGCAGACTCTGTATCTTACTTTGCAGTGTCTCGATGCAGAGTGCGCTGTAAGAATACGGGGCACCCCTTTGGCCAGGCCCTCTTTACCTCCAGGAGAAACTCAGGGGCTCTGATTTCGGTGAGAGGAAATTATGGGGCAGCGTCCCCTCTCATCTGCCCCGTCCCGCCCCAGGTCTACGGGAACGGGTTCCGGCCGTCCGCGCATGCGGCTGCGGGTCCCACGACTCATGTCACCCTCTCTATGGGATTCTGGATACGATATATTCTACGGGGGAACGTTTCTTATTGACCCTCTTGAGTTTTCGCTGCCAACGTGACCTTACGGCAATATGATTGGCCAATAGTCAGATAAAATCGTAGACGATCTCGAAACTTTCAAAATTCCAGGTCCCAACGACGAAAACAACATCTTTTCGAGATTGATATCAGCAAACAATGAGAACCCTAACATCTAACCTAACACCTAACCTAACTAACCTGACTCCGAACCTGTGTAGTGGTGGTTTTACGTTAGAAATCGAGCAGGTGGTGCAGGTCACGTTGGCAGCGAAAAACTGGAAGGGATTAAGGAAGGATTACGGGGGGGCTATGCTCCGTACATGTGACTGTTCTTTTGCAGGGGGAGAAGAGCAGAGTTGTACTCCGTAAAGAGGTTCTACGGAGTATTTATACGGGCCCTTTTTTGTCTCTTTTTTTAATTAGAGCCCAGCTTTAGAGTGCTTCGAGCTCTCAATTCTTTTCCTTTTCGAGCAAGTCAATTTCAATTTACCAAACGAACAGGCAGAACGGGGCAGTCGGCGACCTTACCCCGGCATGTTCCATCGGAACCGAGAATGAGTTAAATACAGACAGAATACGGAGTACGGAGAACGCGTTGTAAACGCACTCACCGTTGCCGGGGACACAACCGTGGCGCGGAGGTTAAATGGATTTCCCACCAGCAAACCTCCGTCTCATACGACAGGCAGACGACATGACACGGTCGAGTGTTTGCAGGAAGCAAGACCAGCAAACAAACCCTAGAGTTGCACGTCATTTTGGCCTCGGGTGAACCTCGGAAAGGAGACGATGGCCGATGGTAGGCAAACCGTAGCATTTCGGAAGTTCTCTGTCACCATTATCGAGCTCCCATGGCCGGATCTGCGGCTCAGGGGTGGACCTTTCCTAGCCACGGGAAAATTTGTTCCTGTCATTTCAAAATACGAATGGTGTTCTGGCAACCCGCCCCTGTGCCCGACTGTGTTTGCACACTACGGATACGTACGGAGTAGAAGAGTTCATGCGGCGTCGGATCTCCATTTTCTTGTCGAATTTCTTTGATGATATTACCATTTTACGGAATACTTTTCTCGGCCATGCATCTGTGTCGTTGATTTTCCCCAGAAAGGCACGTGTAATATACGCAGTATCCTGTCTGTCGAATAACGCAAGTAAATATGTTTCTCTACATCCGGAGCGTCGCCTTTCGAAGATCCGAATCGTATCTGGAGAAATGATAGAGCTGTCAGAGCATTGCAATTCTGGCCAGTTGACAGATGGCAACATCGAGGCTGTGGCGATGGATATCGTCTGAAGGAAAAGAAGTGAACAAGTTTGAGAGTAGATGGCTGTGGCGTGGCTGCTGTCACCAAAGAGCACTGTGCTGACACGGCCAATTGACTGTGGGGCCAGCCGCGCCACACCCGCCAGCGAGAGCCCCGCGCAAACCGAAGCGCGGTAAACCACCGACTAACGACCTTCCGCAAGCGAGCAGACGACCACCCAGCTGCCGACAAACAGCCCATCGGACCAGCAAGCATTCATACGAATCCGCGAACCTTCCACTTCTCCATCCTTGGCCCCTGTCCCCCGCCATGTCCATCATTCAGCAGCACTCGGCGGCGTCGCTGAGCGACGCATGGCGCACGATCAACATCGATGCCCTCGAGGAGGACAGCCCGCTCAACTTCGACACGAGCACCCTGCGGCCGCCTGTGGCTGAGGTCTCCGAGGCTGAGGTGCGCCAGCTGGCGGGCCAGGTGCGCCAACTGCTGCGCGCAGGCGACAGCGACGGTGCGCTGCGCGGCTGCCTGGAGACGCCCGTGTACGAGGGCACGGAGGCGGCCAAGGACGCGGCGCTGCAGACCGTCATCGAGGTGCTGCAGTCGATCAAGGCCAGCGAGATGAGCCCGCTCCTGACGCGGCTGTACGGCGGCGAGAACGGCAGCGAGCTGGTGGACGTTCTCATGAAATATCTGTAGGTTTTTGCTCTTCTGTCTTTTGCTCCCCCCCCTCTTTCTAAAACCCCCCATAGGTACAAGGGTATGGCTTCGTCGGCCGGGTCGGGCGCATCGGGGACACGGACGGCCACACCACGCGTGACGCCGCAACAAACGGGCTTTTCCCAGATTGGCGGGCGGCCTGGTGGTGGCAACGAATCGACCGGCTCGGCCATGAGCGTGCTGCTGAGCTGGCATGAGAAGGTTGTCGAGGTGGCCGGACTGGGGTGCATACAGCGGACCATGACCGACTGGCGGAGGGTCTGATGAAAAGAGACACGATGGGGAAAAGGGCCAGTGCGGCAGACGATTGGCAGGCAAGTGGGTGGGAAACAGAAAGCTGGAAACCGTTATACGAAAATGAGAATGCATAAAAAAGCAACAGGAGTTTCGTGCAGCCATATGGCCATCGAGGCTAGCGTATGATGGTTTTCTTCTTTTACGGGGTTATCACGTTCCGTGGCCGTCCAGCCCTCGTGGTTCTTCTGTCTCTCACTCCTTTTCCAGAATGTCCTTGAGATTGACTTGACCGCTGCCGCGCGCGAGGGGCTTCTGTTCCGTGTCCGATGGGTGCCAGCCGATCATGTAGATGATCCGGAACGTCGCCGGGATCGTGCCGTCATCATTGCCGTGCAGCGCGCGGTAGATGGCGTCACCGGCCAGCAGCACGTCGCGGCGGATGGCGCCCATCTCACGGCCCAGCAGCGCGTTGCTCTCGCCCATGGCCTGCAGGTCGACCATCAGCGCAAACATGTCGGGGTAGTCCACGACAATGTCGTCCACGTCGACCGTCAGCATCGAGAAGCCCGTGCGCTGCAGCAGCCCGCCGACGTCGCGCACGTCGGCCAGCGGCGACACGTGCGGCGACAGCCCGCCGCGCCGTTCCTGCTCGGCCAGCTGCAGCGACGTCCTCAGCTCAAACAGCGAGTCGCCGCCCAGCATGGCGCCCAGAAACGGCGCGTCCGGCTTGAGCAGTCCGCGGATTTGCGTCAGCACGCCCGGCAGGTTGTTGATCCAGTGCAGGCTGAGGCTGCTGAGCACGAGATCGAACGAGGCCGGTGCGAGGGGCGACACCTGGGTTGGGTGCGGTGCCCCCCCGGCGGCAGATGTTGTTTCGCCGTCTTCTACGGCCCTGGCACCGCTCTCGTGCCAGATGCCCTCTTCCTCTTCCAGGCTGAGGACGTGTCGGTCAATGGCGATCTCCTCGTTGAACGGCAGGTCGCTGTCGCGGAACAGCAGCGTCGGCGATGACTCGGCTGCTGTGAGACGACCGATGCGCGAGGCCAGCGGCGGCGTCTCTGGGAGTGCTGGGTCCGGGTTCGGACGGACCAGTGCCCGCGCAATGTTGCACGAGTTGGCCCCAAAGTCAAGGGCGCGTGGAAATGAACGTTTTAAATCCTGAAAAAATCGGCATCAGTATGAAGTTCATAATTTGCTTTGATTTTTCTTATCTGTTGTTTCTGAACGCACCAACAACCGTTCGCACAGCCGCTCAGCGACTTCGTCCTTCAAGTAATCGGCCTGCCGGCTGGCTTCGACGTCGGCCGCTGCCCTCTCCTTCTGCAGCCACTTTGTGCGCCGACTGAAGACGTCAAAGGGGGCGCCACCGCCACCTCCTGCTGGAGAGGCATATCCCCGCTGACCGGTGGGTGCGGCCGGGTTCCGGTGCACGGGCTTGACACCGGATCTAGGACATGGTGGCCGTGTCCTTTCGTTCGAAGAAAACGTGCGTGCACAGTGCTGAGTAGACGGCGCAGAATGAGGACGGGCAGAAGACTGGAGAAGCTGATCATCCAGCTGGGGCCGCACCGCCCGCTTCAGAGCCGCTGTCGCATGGACCTGGTACCGGAGTGAGCGCATCTCTTCGAAAGCGAACGTAGAAGCTCGTGTCTCATAACTGCCGGCTTCAAGGCCTTGCGACGTTGTATAGCGCCGTATGATTGGTCAGCCTGGCGCTGCGTCCATCAAAATCAGCCACAGGAACACGCCACAGAAATTATGCGGGGCTCGCCCAGTCGGCCGGCGCGGGAACCAGAAAAGGGGAGCTCCACGGGGCAGGCCAGACCGCAGAAAAGTTGCTGTCGAGAGACAACGCGACACGCACGACGACATTTCATGCGCAGAATACCATATAGGGATTACGAAGCGGCTGCCGACTGCCTTGATACTGCACCACGACTTTTGTCCTTTCCCCCGGGGCACGAGAAAGACTGAGAAGCCGGCGAGGACGGCAAGGTGGTGACGCGGAAGACGCGGAAGTCGAGCACCACGACGACGACGACGACCGACTGGCCACTCGGGTATCGCCTACCCCGGTTGATGCCCTGTGGAATTGCGGCTGACTCCGTCTGAGACCGCGCCAGCCGTGCCGGACGTGCTAGACGTGTGTCGCCCTCTGAACGGCGACGGGTCTAGGAGAGGCAACGACTTTGCTTTGCTTTGGCTGGTGTTTTCCACGCCTCGGTTCCCCTAGAACCGTAGAGAACCGCGACAGCCATAGCCGCTTTTGGTCGCCGACCCCGGCCTTGTTCCGTCCCGACCCGCCATGTCGACCGTATCCGGCGGCTTCCTAGGCCGCTCGAGCAGCAGCAATGCAAACATGCGCGGCCTCGTGCAGTTCATTGCCGACCTGCGGAATGCCCGGGCGCGCGAACTGGAGGAGAAACGCATCAACAAGGAGCTGGCCAACATTCGGCAAAAGTTCAAGGACGGCAACCTCAGCGGCTACCACAAAAAGAAGTACGTGTGCAAGCTCCTGTACATCTACATTCTCGGATGGAACGTCGATTTCGGCCACCTCGAGGCTGTCAACCTCATCTCCGCCACCAAATACTCGGAAAAGCAGATTGGCTACCTCGCCATGACTCTGTTTCTACACGAGAAGCACGAGCTGCTGCCCCTGGCCGTCAACAGCATACGCAAGGACCTGCTCGACCACAACGAACTGTTCAACTGTCTCGCCCTGCACGCCATCGCCAACGTTGGCGGCCGCGAGATGGGTGAGGCTCTGGGCGGCGAGGTCCACCGCCTGTTGATTTCTCCGACGTCCAAGTCGTTTGTCAAGAAGAAGGCCGCCTTGACCCTGCTGCGCCTGTACCGCAAGCACCCGGACGTCGTGCAGCCGCAGTGGACCGAGCGCATCGTCTCGCTGATGGATGACGTCGACTTCGGCGTCGCCCTCTCCGTGACCTCCCTCGTTATGGCAGTTGCGCAGGACAACCCGGAGCAGTACCGCGGCGCTTGCGCCAAGGCGGCCGTCCGCCTCAAGCGCATCGTCGTTGACGGTGACTACGCCGTCGACTATCTCTACTACAAGGTGCCGTGCCCGTGGCTCCAGGTCAAGCTCTTGCGCCTGCTGCAGTACTTCCCGCCGTCCGATGACAGCTTCATTCGCGACATGATTCGCGAGTCGCTGCAGAAGATCCTCAACCGCGCCATGGAGTCCAATAAGAATGTGCAGCAGAACAACGCTCAGAACGCCGTCTTGTTCGAGGCTATCAACCTCATTATCCACCTGGACACCGAACACGCCTTGATGAACCAGATATCGTCCCGCCTCGGGCGCTTCATCCAGTCTCGCGAAACCAACGTGCGCTATCTCGGCCTGGAAGCTATGACGCACCTGGCGGCCCGCGCCGACACTCTGGACCCCATCAAGCAGCACCAGGACATCATCGTTGGCTCGCTGCGTGACCGCGACATCAGCGTGCGCCGCAAGGGTCTGGATCTGCTGTATAGCATGTGCGACGCGACCAACGCCCAGCGCATCGTGGGCGAGCTGCTGCACTATCTTCAAAATGCAGACTTTGCCATTCGCGAAGAGATGGTGCTCAAGATTGCCATCTTGACCGAGAAGTATGCCACGGATGTGCAGTGGTATGTGGACATCACGCTGCGCCTGATTGCTATGGCCGGCGACCACGTGAGCGACGAGGTGTGGCAGCGCGTCACGCAGATTGTCACCAACAACGAGGAACTGCAGGTGTATGCGGCCACCAACTGCCTGATGTACGTCAAGCAGGACCACTGCCACGAGACACTGGTCAAGATCGGCGCGTATATTCTGGGCGAGTTCGGCCACCTGATCTCCGAGGAACGCGGCTGCAGCCCCATTGAGCAATTCCTGGCGCTGCAAAACAAGGTGCCGGCGTGCTCAGCCAGCACAAAAGCCATGATCTTGTCATGCTTTGTCAAGTATGTAAACCTGTTTCCGGAGATCAAGCCGCAGCTGGTGCACGTGTTTGAGGTGTTCAGCCACACGCTAGACTCGGAGCTGCAGCAGCGTGCCTGCGAGTATCTGGCTCTGGTGAACCGGCCAACCGACGACTTGCTGCGCACCGTGCTGGACGAGATGCCACCATTCCCCGAGCGGCAGTCGGCTCTGCTGTCGCGGCTGCACCAGAAGCACGCAAACACCAGCGACAAGCGCACGTGGGTCGTCGGCGGTAAGGACGCCAACACCGATGCCTCCGAGCTGGCCATGGTGAAGAATCCGGGATTGCGGCGGACGCCGACCAGTGTGAGCGGCAACGGGCTCGCTAGCAACGGGCACGGAGCGAACGGGAATGGCAACGGAGTGGCAGCAAATGGGAACGGCAGCGCGGTCGATGGACAGCAGACACACTCGAAGGCGGCGCCGACGGCGGCTGTCCATGACCTAGCAGGCATCGACATGCTTGCCGTGGGCCCCACAGAACCCAAGATGCCCAACCTGGCCAGCGCGGCGCATCTGTCGCCCGGCTGGGAGCGGGGCTACAACCGACTGCTGCTCAAGGCAGACGGCGTTTTGTTCGAAGACGGGCAGCTGCAGGTGGGCGTGCGGTCGGAGTACCGTGGCCAGATCGCCTGCCTGATTCTGTACTTCACCAACAAGACGCCGGCGATGGTTACGTCGTTCACGACGACGCTGGACCTGGACGAGAGCGAAAAGGGCAAGCTGACGTGGGATGTCAAGAACCTACCGGAGACCAGCGTGGGGCCAGCGGGACAGGTGCAGCAGGTGATCCTCTTTGAGGCGCGGCGGGTGTTTGAGAAGAGCCCGACGATCCGGGTGAGCTACCTGGCGGGTGCGCTGCAGGCGCTCACGCTCAAGCTGCCGCTGGCGGTGCACAAGTTTATGGACCCGACAGAGCTGTCGGGAGACGACTTCTTCAAGCGGTGGAAGCAGATTGGTGGCGCACCACGGGAGGCGCAGCAGATCTTTGGGCTGGACACCAGCCTGCGTGACGTGGGCACACGTGAGTTCAGCGACGCCTTCATCCGCAAGGTTCTCGAGGGCTTCCGCTGGGGGCTGCTGGACGGCGTGGACCCGAACCAGAAAAACTTTGTGGGTGCGAGCGTCGTGCACACGTCCGAGGGCGGCAAATATGGTGTCCTGATGCGGCTCGAACCAAACTACAGCACACAGGTAGGTCTCTTCTCTGTCCTCCTCATTCTCTTTTCTTTTCTTCTCTTTTTTAACCAACCACCAGATGCTTCGTCTCACGATCCGCGCGACTGATGAGAGCGTGCCGCCCGTTCTGCTGAAGCTGATGCAGGCGCGGCTGTCACGGGGCTATCTCTTCTCGGGGCAGGATGGGCCACGACGGCCGACACAGCACGAGATCTCGGATGCCTTTGGCCATGTTATGGTGTCGCCTAACGAGACAGGTCGTTAGGAGTCGGCTACGTCTACGTCTTTGGGTGGTGGCATAAGTCAACCAGGGGAGGATGAGGCGTCTTACGGAGGTGACGGCAATGGAGGAGGGAATCTCGCTAATTATGTGGAAGAGGAGGAAGCAACCGAGGGCGACGGCGAGCTGGCACACAGCGGCGACCGTGATGGGGAGGAAGTTGCGGACGAAAATCACAAGCCATGCAAAGAGGGACGCAAACCACGGGTGCATCAACAGCAACCGCCGTCGAGTCCCAGCTGCTTCATCTAGCCGGCGTTGGATTCGCATTGTCTTTTTTTGCTTTTATTATATTTTGATTGGTTTTTTTTCATCTTCTTTTCTCTTGGCTTTTTGTTTCCCTTGTTCTGTTTGGTTTTACTTGTCTTTTTCTTGGTCCCTTCAGCCCCGTTGCCTTCGTCTCTTCTATCTATTCCTCTCGGACAATCAAAAGTATGTTTACGGAGTATATGCCCCCCTTTTTTAAGGCAAGAAAATGAACTGGGCTCGGAACAATCCCGAGGTGCAACTTATTGCTGGCGGGTTTCTGTCAACCGAGGAAGTACCCCGTACCTGTCCGGACAAATTCTCCTACACAATTTGTTCTTCAATCTATACCGCACTTTTTTTTGGAGACTGCGTCTATATACAAGACACAGAGAAGACAGCAAGATGTCAAAATAGACTTGCTGCCAGGCATACTCACGACAAAGTTGATCATAAACGAGAAAGAGTGTCGACTTACAGTAGCACGTGATACGCGTTCGCATTGGCCGGACCAATTTCAGCGGACCCCTCCTTTCCTAACTCGCCCGACAGGCACGAAAACCCGGTCAAAAGAGGGCCGAACTGTTGCGGAGTAAACAGCGAGCGTCCCCAACGCAGTGCGAGAAAAAAAAGGCTCCCCCACGACGACGATAAGAGGACATCTGTACACGACATCCGTCCCCCAACACTTCCCGGACCATCACCACTCTTCCTGTTATATACGGAACGATTGGCATTGAAAGGAGCGACAAAGAACGACCGAACCGGGATAACCAGAGAAATCCGAAAGAAACTCATCTTCTCTCCCCCCCCCACCAACCAACACCACCGCAATCATGTTCAAGCTCGGCCGCAGCAGCAGAACCCTGGCTTCGGCCTTTTCTGCGTCCAGGGTGCGTGGATATCAGGAGATTTCTCCGTCGAGTCAATCTGGAGGAGCGGCGTCGTCTGCTGCTCTCTTCGGAAGCTCACGGGGGGAGATGCCGAGGTCAAGAGCGGTGAACGTCGGCTGACATGGAATTGCAAACGGCTACAGATCACACCTTCCGCTGTCCGCTCTCCCGCCGTGGCCAGCCAGCAGCGGCGAGCGCTGAGCATTCACGAGTACCTGTCGGCGGATCTGATGCGTCAGGTAAGTGGCCATCCCGGCTCTTTCGGATAAGCAGGCAGGCAGACAAAGCGGACCGGCAGGACGAGACTCTAACCATGTTTTCCCTATGTAGTACGGCATTGCCGTCCCCGCCGGGTCGGTGGCACGCACGGCCGCCGAGGCGGAGGAGGTTGCCAAGAAGATTGGCACGGACGACATGGTCATCAAGGCGCAGGTGCTGGCGGGCGGCCGTGGCAAGGGCTCATTCGACAACGGGCTTAAGGGCGGCGTGCGCGTGATCTACTCGCCGACGGAGGCCAAGATGTTCGCCGAGCAGATGATTGGGCACAAGCTGATCACGAAGCAGACGGGCGCGGGCGGCCGGCTGTGCAGCGCGGTGTACATCTGCGAGCGCAAGTTCGCGCGGCGCGAGTTCTACCTGGCGGTGCTGATGGACCGGGCGACGCAGAAGCCCGTGATCGTGTCGTCGTCGCAGGGCGGCATGGACATTGAGACGGTGGCCAAGGAGAACCCGGACGCGATCCACTCGACGTACGTGGACCTGGAGGTGGGCGTCACGGACGAGATTGCGCGCGGCATCGCGACGCAGCTGGGCTTCAGCGAGCAGTGCATCGACGAGGCCTCGGAGACGATCCAGAAGCTGTACAAGATCTTCAAGGAGAAGGACGCGACGCAGATCGAGATCAACCCGCTGTCGGAGACGTCGGACCACCGCGCCATGTGCATGGACGCCAAGTTCACCTTTGACGACAACGCCGAGTTCCGCCAGAAGGACATCTTTGCCGCGCGCGACACCAGCCAGGAGGACCCCGAGGAGGTGCGCGCCGCCAAGTCGAACCTGAACTTCATCAAGCTCGACGGCGATATCGGCTGCCTGGTCAACGGTGCCGGTCTGGCCATGGCCACGATGGACATCATCAAGCTGAACGGCGGCCAGCCGGCCAACTTCCTCGACGTCGGCGGCGGCGCCACGCCCGCGGCCATCAAGGAGGCCTTTGAGCTGATCACGAGCGAGCAGGGCGTCACGGCCGTGTTTGTCAACATCTTTGGCGGTATCGTGCGCTGCGACGCCATTGCGCACGGCCTGATCAAGACGGTCGAGACGCTGAACCTGCGCATCCCCATCATTGCCCGTCTGCAGGGCACCAACGTCGACCTGGCCCACGAGATCATCAACAACTCGGGGCTCAAGATCTTCTCCATTGACGACCTGCAGAGCGCTGCCGAGAAGGCCGTGCAGCTGTCCAAGGTGGTCAAGATGGGTACGCCTTCTTTCTTCTTCTTCTTTCCCTCTCTTTGCTTTTTGTTTCCCTCCGCTAACTCTTTACCAGCCCGTGACATTGATGTCGGCGTCGAGTTCACTCTGGGCATCTAAGCGACTCCCTTCGCGTCCCTCGACCGAGATCGCTGTCGCTTCCTCTGTTGCCTCCTTTTCGCGACAGCGCAGGACCATGGCATCTTCTCATGAACGTACCCAACCAGCACCCCAACGATAGACGCTGGCAGGAGGGCGGAACGGCTGGTCATCCTGTTTGAATTGTGCTTGTGTTCTTTTTTCTCGTTTTCCATATTTCTCGTCCTTTTAGAACATATGCTGGTCTTTCGTCGTTTGCCGACCTTGTATCCGTGGCTTGCCGTAAGCTCGCACATCCTTTCCTGTATCTTACGACTCTGCGTTGCATGCACTCGAGAGCGAGCCTGCTTCCGGTATTTATCTCCTTCTCTGTGGAAAGGTGGCAGATGAGGATGTTAAAATGCACGTGAAAAGTGCCAACTTTACATGTGAAAGAAGAGAAGCAAAAGTCGAGATAAGAAATTCGTGACAAGCCCCTCTCCTTCTCACGACATCAAGGGCCAGTGTACTTGTAGTCCTGGCAATCCCCGACGCTACAGGAAAAGTTTAGGCTGCTCGCCACCTCCCACGGGGCCCCGCTAAACGGCTTCTGCGAACTTACACCGGGTGAGCCCCGGTTTGACCCCGGCGAGCGCCGTGCCAGCCATATAGAGTCGCTCTTCGCCTCTTTTATGTTTCGGGATATTTCCTTTTATGTACTTAGGCTTCTATTTTTGTTGTCTTCTTGTCTCTTCTCTTCTCTACGTCTTCTTTCATCCGTATACCTTCCTCCGTTTTTCATATACTCCTCCTTTCTTTATCCTCTTCTCTGCTTCCTGAAGAAGACGCACTGCTTGCAACTGCGCGCAGCGATGGCAACCACGGCTACGATGTCGACCACCCCCATATCGCCCGTCTCCTCAGCCAGCTCCTCCTCGACCAGCGCCTCAACAACCCCGCCTTCCGCCAAGGCGAAAAGCTTCTGGCCGCGCGAACTCGTCTTCGGCAGCCCACACCCGTCGCAGCTGGCCGGCGGCCGCCAGCTGGACACGGCCCCGATGTGTCCCTGCCACGACTGCTGGGAGTACGGCTCGCACGCGGTTGCTGCAGCCATGCGCCGGGCTGCCAAAGAGGAGAAAAAGCAGGCGCGGGCGGCAGCTGCGGCTGCGGCGGCTGCCGCACCCCCCAAGAAAGACGGCCTGCGCTTTCTCAAACGGAGCAACCCCAGCCGCGCAAGCGTGGCCTCGGACACGCATCTGCTGCAGCAGTCCATGACCCTGGCATCCCAGCCGGCTTCGGTCTACGAACACGACTCTGACCACGACTTCTAAGGGGGCCTTGGCTTCCCGTAGGAAACAAAGGAGGCCTTCAAGTCTTTCTCAACCACATCTTCCACATGTCCGACCGGAAGGCCGGTCCTCCTTTTCGGCTCTTCTCGACTTTGTCTCCTGGTTTTTACTCTTTCTGGCGCAGTGGCAAGGAGTTGGGGCGAGCTATATGATATCCTCCTGTCTTTTTTTCTATTTCATGTGTTTACGAGTGTCTTTATTTCTCGGCTATTTTGCTGCTCTGTTCCTTCTCCGGGCTGGCGCCGACAGGACACCGGGTTTCTTCCGAGCCAACCCCGATGTTGTACAGGACATTGAAATTCCTCTTTGTCAATTTCCAAACTGATACTAAAACTCCCTTCATGATTCACCTACTCATTATTATTGTTTGGCATCGTCAAAGATGACCCAGTAAGCCGGGAAAGGGCGAACACACCTCTCGGTGAAATGGTGGCAGAATCCTTAGACGACTTCAGCGGTCCGCCATAGTGTGAATAGCGGTGGCCCGTCTATTAGCCTCACCGCGGCGGCCCTCTTTCCAGGGACCACTGACACCACCGTTCTCGACTTACACCAGAGAAGTCTCTAGTCGTGCTATGAGAAATGCTTGTGGTAGATATCCTTTCGCTCGGCCATTTCAGGCCATATAACGACAGCTGGGGCTCAATATGGCTGCTGTACGAGTAGTCCCTGTAACGCAGCGGGTATAAGCCATGCAGACCACCTTCGGAGTATTTTCTGACGTCACGCCATCCCAAATCAAGCCGCTTCTCAACACGGCTTCACCATGTCGCGCGTGGATTCAGCCATACTGGATGCGCTCGGCCTCGACCCGACCACCGTTGCCATTCATGCTCATGGCGGCGCTGGGTTTTCCTCGACCTTTCGTCTGACGGGGCGGCGCCGGAGCGACAGCCCGGCCAATGCCGCGTCCGATATGCTGTCCTTCTTTGTGAAGACCGGAACCGGTGCCGACGCCGCCGTTATGTTTGGCGGCGAACACGCATCTCTGAACGCCATTGCCGATGCCGTCCCGGGGTTCTGTCCCCGCGCCCACGCCCACGGCGCCCTGCGCGACCAGCCCGCCGGCCACTTCCTAGCCACCGACTTCCTGGACCTGCAGCGGTCGCGCGGCGGCAGCAGGGGCCCGTCGTTCGCTGCGCGCCTGGCCGTCCTGCACACTACCGAGATGCCCCCGGCGCGGTCGGGCGCCCCCGCCGACCGCCCGTTTGGCTTCCCCGTGCCCACCTGTTGCGGGGCCACCGAGCAGGACAACACCTGGACGGCATCGTGGGCCGATTTCTTTGCCGAGCGCCGTCTGCGGCACGTGCTGCACATGGGCCAGCGCGCGCACGGGGCGGACCGCGCGCTGGCCGATACCGTTGAGCGCACGGCGGCAACAGTCGTGCCGCGCCTGCTCGGGGACGGCCATCTGCAGCGGGCGGCGGCACGGGGCGGCGGCGGGATCGTGCCCGTGGTGGTGCACGGTGACCTCTGGAGCGGAAACTACGGCTTCGGGGTGCTTGAGGGAGGGGAGAAGCGCACAACCAAGCAGGAGGCGTCCGCATCACCGCAGTCCTCGTCCTCGTCCTCGTCCTCGTCCTATCTCGTCTACGACCCCGCATGCGTCTACGGCCACAGCGAGTACGAGTTGGGCATCATGCGCATGTTTGGAGGCTTTGACAGCAGCTTCTGGCGCGAGTACACAACGCTGGTGCCCAAGGACGAGCCCGTTGCCGAGTGGGAAGACCGTCTGGCGCTGTACGAGCTGTAGGTGAAGTGAAGGCGACACGAGCCACGGATACCCCAACCCTGTTGTACTGACAAACGCTCCAGATACCACCACCTGAACCACTATGTCCTCTTCGGGAGCAGCTACCGGGGAGGAGCCATGTCTATTATGCAGAAGCTGCTGAACAAATATGGCTGAGACGAGGCTGAGCGGGACAGAGGGACGGCGGAGGGATGTTGGAAAGCTGGGAACGAGGCCATAATGATTGCACGTGACATATAACGGACCCATATTAAAACTGACCTTTGCCCCAAGGGCAAACGAACCCTACCATGCTCCGCAAATTTGATTGGGTCAATCATTTTTTCCTGCTGCAAATAGCCCCGCCCTGGCTCTATGGGGAGTTTTTTTCATGTCCTTTAACTGTTCCCTCCAAAAATCTTCTCGATCTCTATCCACCGACTCAACCAGCGACGTCCAGGAGTGAACAGTATCTTCCAACCTCCCTCGTTTTCCGATCACTCGAACGACGACACAGCAAATATGGCGGACGAATACGTATGTTGGATCTCCCCCTTCGCATCTTGCATTTCCTCCCCCCCCTCCCCATTTGAACGACGGACGGTGCAGGCATTGGAGGGGACCGAACAGATGAAGTGGCGGCGATGAGGACGACGGCGAAGGAAAACCAGAGCGAAAACCACAACAAGCAAAAGAACGCGGAGGAAGTCGCGTGTGCAGTGATCCGGTGAACTTCACGCTGGGCATCATGGCATTGCGACAACAACGAATTGGCAACTGGACACTCGACCTCGTTGCTCGACACCCGACGACAATACGATGCATTACAGCAACTTCGCTCGACCACATTCATGAAGATGGATGACTTCGCATACGGTGGCCTGGGGGGGTGAAGGTGGAGGGGTTCGGACGTTCAACACACACACACACATGCACACACATGCACACACATGCACACACGCACCGATGGCTTGGCTAACATTTGTGTGCTTTTTAGAACGCTGAGGAGGCCGCTGAGCTCAAGCGCAAGAGAGCGTTCCGCAAGTTTTCCTACCGGGGCATTGACCTCGACCAGTACGTGTCCCTGCTCGCGAACTGAGCCTCGTTTCGGTCGCATCAACGAAGCCCAGACAGAGGATGGAGTGTGCTGACCTTTTCCCCCCTTTCTTCAGACTCCTGGACCTTGGGTCGGACGAGCTGCGTGATGTTGTGCACGCGCGCGCGCGGCGCCGGATCAACCGCGGCCTGAAGCGGAAGCCGATGGGCCTGATCAAGAAGCTGCGGAAAGCGAAGCAGGAGGCGAAGCCCAACGAGAAGCCCGACGTGGTCAAGACGCACCTGCGCGACATGATCGTCGTCCCCGAGATGATCGGCAGCGTCATCGGCATCTACTCCGGCAAGGAGTTCAACGTTGTCGAGATCAAGCCCGAGATGGTCGGCCACTACCTGGCCGAGTTCTCCATCTCCTACAAGCCGGTCAAGCACGGTCGGCCCGGTATCGGTGCCACCCACTCGTCGCGTTTCATTCCCCTGAAGTAGACGGAGACGAGGAACGACTCTTGTTTTGTTGTTTTCCCCGTTCTTGCTCTCGCCCATCTCTTCGCGCTGGCAATGCATTCTCGCCTCGGGTGTGTGCCGCATCTCGGTTGTCATCACCGTCCTCGCCCTCTCGGGTTTTTGTCCTTTTTTCACGAAATTCATAAAAAATGGAAGTTCTTCTTTGGGGGTTCCGGGTCCAGGGATAGGGGTGTGCGTGTCTGTTCATCAAAAAGGAGGAGACGCCGTGACGGATTGGGAAACAGGAACGACCGGAAATGAAACAGGAAAGGGAAGAAGGGACGCCGGGCGGTTTTTGTTCCCTGTGCGTCTCGACGTTGCATTTCTCCGACCGAGATCCCGTCGTCAACGTCCTTGTCGACGTCCAGAAACAATTAAAAAAATCTAAAACAACGTGTGCATGATTGTAGACTACGGGTGACATGACTGGCATTGCGTATAATACTGTTCTTCCTGAAAACTGAACGACACCGAAAACCACGCCGACTTTTCCAGGCACCCTGTCGCCAAGAAGCTAAAAATACACCATAAAAGGATCACTTCCGCACGCAGCACTCCCCCTTGCACTGAAAGTCTTTGACATCCTTGCTGTAGTTGATCGTCACCTCCTCGCCGGCCGCAATGTCGCGCACCGCCAGCACGGCAATCGTGCCCACCTCGGCCGCCACGCGGCAGTTCTGGAACCCGGCGCAGCGGTGGTTGATCAGGTCCGTCAGCAGGTATACGGCCGCCTGGTGATGGCCGCCCTGGGCGCTGTCGGTGAAGGCGCTGCCGGGCTTGAGGCGGAACGCATAGCGGCCGAACCACTCGAGCGTCAGTCGGCGGGCGCTGTCTGGCGGAGGCGCCGCGGCGGACGATGCCGGCGCGGCCGCCGCAGCCGGGCCACTACTGGTGCTGCTGCTTCTGCTTCTGCCGCCCCCGTCGTTGGGCTGCGGCTGCTGCTTTCGCCGGAACAGAAGGGTACGGGCGGCGCGGGACCACCCTGCCGGCTCTGCGCCCTCTCCTCCTGCTGCTGTTGCTACTGCTGCTGCTGGTGCTGCGCCTGCTGGGGCCGCGTCGGGCCGCATCTGCATGTGCTGTTCTGCCGTCACGGCAATGTCCAGCATGCACTTCTTGGTGAGCAGGCGCGAGCCGATGAGATGCCGGGCCGCAGCGGCCTCGGCGGCGTCGACGCCGTTGGCCCAGGCCAGCACGGGAAAGGAGCCGTGCAGGGCGTCGCGGCGGGCGGCGGACAGGCGGCAGTACCGGTCGTAGACATTGCGGACGCCGCGCGGGTCGACATCGTGGGTGGCCTCGAGGGCGGTGCGTTCGCGGAAGAGGCACTCGCCGCGGGCAAAGGGCCGGCCGGCGTAGATGCAGAACCCCAGCGAAGGGTCGGGGTTGAGGCAGATGCGCAGATCCGCGGAGGCGGGCGCCGCGGCGGGCGACGGCTCGGGCGGTAGCGCCTCCTCCACAGCACCGGCGGCGGTGTCGGCGTCGGCACCACCGCGGGACATGCTTGGGAGTCGGGAGCGAGTTGGGCTGTCGCTGGGGTTTGGGGTCACTGTAGTGTAGTTAAGACTGGGCGAAAACAGGAGCTCCTCGGAGAAGCTAGTTGGAGTAGCAGCAAACAAAGCACTACGTCTCAGGCAGCAAAAAGCGAAATCGGAATAAAACACAACTCTGCAAGCAACTCAGGGGGCTTACGCCAGTGTTCTCTCTCTCCAGACTAATCATGAAGGTCTCCAGACCAATGTAGGTTGTCAATGTGCGTCGTGTTTTGTTTCACGCGACACCATGGATTTGAATGCAACTGATTTGATGTTCATGCAATAGAGAAAAAAACGTGTGATATGCCAAGGCCCGTCCACCGCGAGAGCCGCCAACTGCTGGGCAAAAAGAGACAGAAAGGCCTATGTACAGAAGAGCCCAATCGCCTAGCTGGCCGGTCGTCAGGCCGCCCCTTGCGGTCTCCCGCTTCGCCGCGCTGCCCTGCACTCCGACACCCTGCAACGGTCCTGCCACGGCAAAGCCTAGCCGTCTGCTTCGTCGGCCCCCTCCCGCAGAAGGTATGCATTGCCGGTACACTCCCGTCTCGTGTGCGATCGTGTTGGTCTTCCGTCCGCCCCTTTATGCCTTGCGCGCTTCTGCCGCCGCAGCTTGCCGCGCCACCTCCTTCTCGTGCTGCTCTTTGTAGTGCGCCACCACCTTGTCCAGGTTCACGTAGTGGCCGGCTGGTACGTTGTACTGCGACCCCGACTGCAATAACCTGGAAGAGAAGGTCAGCTACACGTCCACCAAAATGGTAGGGACAGGGCCAAGGATATGAAGGGCCTCAAGACCACAAGGCGAAAGCAGGGACGGAGAGGGGGGGACGCACTCTGGAGCCCGCAGCTCAACGTGGGTGTTGCGGTCAATCGTCTGGAACAGGTTCTTGTCGTGGGCTGCCTGCTCGTACAAGGCCGTGCGGACCGAGTTGCGCGTCTCCCATGTCTCGTTCAAGTTCCCAATCTTCTTGAAGTAGGCCTCAAGCGCGGTCGCTTCGCCGTCCTTGCCGGGCCGGGAGAGCGTGTAGATCGCATACGATATGGGAATGGCGGAGAGGGTGATGAAGAAGGCGCTCTGCGGCCAGGAGGTCAGTACGGCCAACAGGAAGACAACAAAGTAGAAGCACGGGGACGGTTCAGAGGGGAGCGTACTCCGATCGGCTCGTCGGCAGGAGCCTCGCCGTGGTGGTCGTGGTGGTCGTGGTGGTCGCTGCTGCCGTGGTGCTCTGTCGAGGCGAAGCGGACGGCCGCCGGCGTCAGGGCCGCTGGCCGCCGCCGGACTGGCCGCGCCAGGCACGCAGCCGCTCTTTGTCTCAGGAGATGCATGGTCGTCGAGTTGGGTGCTCGGGAGAGGCGCAATGGGCGGTGGAGGGGGGGTGCGGTCTTGGTCGGCAGGACGGAACACAGCGAAAAGAACGCTTTCCGCTGGAGACCGTCGCGAATCTTTGTTAACGGGGCGAGGGTATGTGGCTAAGCGAGTTGTTCGGCACTCAACAGACCAGTCAGAAGCCGCAAAATACAGGGATTGCTAATTGGTGGGGCTGCAAGTCTTACATAATCATTTCCACTTTAAGAAACGACATCGCGGTAAATGCAAGGTGGCTTTAACACGGCACAACTCACAGCTCCAGAGTCATAGTGTGGCGAATCGTCGAGAACGCCATGTGTCAAACTCGGTCTGCAGCCTTGTGGGGAAGTCTTTAAAAGAGACGTGGTTCTAGGGGGAAACGAATGCACTTTGTTTCTTTCTTTCCATCTTACATCTTTCTTCCCTTTCCACCCGTTCAAACATGGCACGACCGCTGAGGAAACTTTTGGTGGTTCTTCTAGCAGTGGCATGTTTTTTTGTCGTCGGTGTCGTTGCAGCAGAGAAGAGTGCAACTGGCAAGCCAGTTGAAAACGATGCGGTGGACCTCATCTGCCACACGGACAACCCGGCCGACTGCTACCCTCGCGTCTTCCAAGCGACCGATGAGTTTCAGCCCGTCCACGCGGACCAGGACCTACCACCTGGACTTCACGTGCGCCTAAACATCTGGACGGGCACCAAGGAGGCCAAGATCAACAACGAGTCCGAGGATGCCCCTGCAGCTCTGAAGGGGCTCCCGGTGGACCAGAGCGTCGTTCTTGTTGACCAGCCGGCTGACGGGAACGCGGCCCCCGGTGGAGATGGGAGTGGCTCCGGTGCGAAGTTGCCCAAGGGCGCACCCGCGTATGACCCGGTAGGCCTGGTCAAAAAGCCCGAGGCGGACGACGGAGGCGCCGGCGCCGGCGACGAAGGAAGCCCGGGACAGGCCTTCTATGACGCCGTGGCCGTGGTGAAAGGCGTGGCGGCCGGACAAGCTGCCGGCAGTGGCGCCTCGCCAGTGGTTGCAGCGGAGCAGGCGCGCTTTGACGATGCCCTCGAGACGCTCATGGACGTCTCGCACGACATCTACTACGGCCTGAAGCTTGCCGAAGACACGGACGCGGTCCGCCTCCTCTTCTGCCTCGGCGGCGGTGGCAGCGGTGACAGCGATGCAAAGGCCTCGGCTGCGGTGGCCCAAAAGGCGTCATCGATTGTGGCGGCAGCACTGCAAAACAACCCGGCTGCGCTGCGCGAGGTCGAGCGCATCTGGCGCGGGGGCAAGACGGCCGGGTGCGCCGAGACGCACGGTGGGCCGAGCGGCGGCGCGGGCTCTACTCTGGCCGACTTTGTCTACGGACCGTTTGCGCCTTCCGGCAGCAGCAGCGGTGAGACGACGACGACAGCGGCCGACCCGGCGTGGGTGCGCTCGCGCCTGCTGGCGGTCAGCAGCCTGTTGAAGAGCGAGGTCATTCTGCAGGACTTTCTGGCCAGCGGCGGGCTCACCGAGGTGCTGCGGGTGCTGGTGGAGCAGACGGCGCCGGCATACGACGCGGTGCGGACACGGGCCGCGAACCTGGTGCTGGACAATTTCCTGGATGCCAGCATGGGTGCAGACGTGGCGCTGTGGTCGGCGCGGACGGCGGGTGCAGCGGGAGACGAGCAGCAGACCGCCTGTGCGGACGCGGGCGGGCAGGTGCTGGGACACTGCTGGGGCTACCACGCAGAGAAGCTCGCGGCGACGCACCGGGACGAGGGATCGGCTCACTGGTCGGCCGAGCTGTGGCGGCGACTGCAGGAGAGGGAGGGAACGGCCAAGACAGCCGACGAGGCGGATCACAGCGAGTTGTAATAAAGAAGGAAAAGGACTCGAGGGGAGAAGCATACAAGAGAACAATCGATACCCATTACAATATAGAAGTTTTCGTTTTCATGTCTGTTGCGCCCGATGCGATCAGTTCAGACCAAAGGTGGACGGTGATTGGCCGCGAGAGCGCAAGGCTGGCCGAGCGTTCTTCGTAGCCCGTTTTGGCCCCCCGCTCACGTCTCATTCGTAATTGAAAAAGCACCACAACGAAACAGAAGGATGGCCGCACTTCCTCCTGGCGTCGAGATCCGCGGCGAGCGGGCCTCTGCGTCGCCGTCGCCGCAGTCCTCGCGCGGCCGGGGGCTGTACGCCACGCGCGACTTTGAGCCGGGCGAGGCGATCGCCGTCTTTGGCGAGCCGCTGGTCCTGCTGGCCGCCAGCCGCCAGGCGCTGAGCGTGTGCAACTACTGCCTGGACGGGCGCCGCCAGCCCGTCAAGGCCTGCACGGGCTGCCGCGCGGCGGCCTACTGCGGCAGCACCTGCCAGCGCGCCCACTGGCGCGCCGTGCACCGGCTGGAGTGCAAGGTGATGCGGGCGGCGCTGGCGACGGCGGCGGCCGAGACCGCGGCGAGCAAGGACGCGGCAGCGGCAGCGGCAGCGGCAGCAGGCGCGGTGCCGGCCCCTGTGCGCACGCTGCCGACGCCCGTCCGCGCGTTGGTGCAGATCCTGCTGCGCTGGCCGGCGGTGCGGGCCGCCGTGGACGGGCTCGAGGGCAACGTGGCGGGCTTCCGCCAGCACGCGCCGTCGTCGGCGCTGTGGGACGACCTGGTGGTGGAGGCCATGGCGGCCTGCTCGTTTGCCGGCTGGACGGGGGCGACGGCCGCGACGGCCGAGGGGGGCACGACGCCGGCGCCGACGCAGGAGCAGCTCGACGCCGCCGTGCAGATCCTGTGCAAGATCCACACCAACGCGTTCGACCGCAGCGATGCCGACGTCTTCCCCGAGGTCGGCGGGCAGACGGGCATGTTCCTGGACACCACGCTGGCCATGGTCAACCACTCGTGCGTGCCGACGGCCATTGTCGCCTTTGCCAGCCGCAGCGCGTACCTGCGCGCAGAGCAGGCCATCCAGGCCGGCGACGAGATCACCATCTCCTACATTGGTTGGTATTCTTCCTTGCCCCGTGTTGCTCTTCGTCTTCTCTCTTCTGACGGGCAGACTACACAAAACCCCGATTCGCCCGGCAGCGCGCCCTCGCGCTCTACCACTTTGCGTGTACGTGTCGACGCTGCACCGACGACCTCGACGTGTACCAGGTGTGCCGTGTGTCGCCGCTGCTGCCGCTCAACGCGACGCGCGCCAGCTTCGTCCCGAACGTCGACGTGCTGCGCAACCCGCCCCGAGCCCCGGCCGCCACCGTCCAGCTCGACGCCCTCTACAACGCGTGCGATCCCGAGACGCCGGTCGCCGCGCCGGCCGACCGCCTGGCCCGGCTGCGGCGCCAGTGGGCGCTCTGCCGGCCCCTCGTGCAGGCGCAGCGCTGGGCCGTCGAGCCGCTGGCGTCCGTGTTCCAGCAGGCCATCATGTACTACTCGGAGCAGCACAACTTTGCCCACGCGCTGGCCGTCGAGTGCTTTGTGGCCCTGCACTGCGACCCGTACAAGTACGTGGCGCCGTTTGCGCAGTGGCGCCTTAAGGGCCTGCTGCTGATCGCCAAGACGATCACAAACATTGGCGCCGACGCCGCCGACGGCCGCAAAGGACCCGGCCGCAGCCACCCCGGCGTCGTCGCCCTGCTGGACCAGCTCGCCGACGGTGTCCTGTACGAAGCCATCCTGCTGCTCGTCCTGCACCACGGGCCCGCCGCGCACTCGCACGAGTGGCCGCTGCTGGACACGGCCGTTGCCATGCTGCAGGACGTGCAGGGCGTCAGCGGCCGCCAGGAGCTGGAGATGGCGCTCCGGACCTGGGTCCAGAACCCTACCCAGCCCGCGGCCTTGGCCTTTTTCCGCAAGCACGTCCTAGAGCCTGTTGACAGCTTGGCCAGTTTGGCCTTGGATGTGCTCAAGGCCGATCTGGAAGGAAAGGCCATTGAGGCCAAATGAGGGCTGAATGGAATAGGAGGAAAAAAACGAAGAATACGGAGTACAGCTCTCTGGTTAACGTTGGTTGAGCCTGGCTTAGTCCCAGAATGGAAGGCGGTGAAGCCGCGTCCCTCTGACGCAGCTTATTTTACCGGTCAAAAACCAAAAAAAAAGAAAACCACGAATGTAACAAAGTATCTTTACCACATCGAACAGCTCCCATCTTGACCTCGTCACGACCATTGCCATCTACATGTAGGGGCTTTTCGATATTTCCAAACTTCCGCCCCCCTTCGCTGCTCAGTCAGCACCCGCAGCGATGGCTTCTTCCGTCAACGCGGCTCAAGACACGACACCAACGGCTGGCACCGCCGCAGCTCTGCAGACGGCAAAAGAAACACCAGTGCTGGCCGGTGCGGCAGAGAGCGCCACAGAAACCGGCGCTCTGAAGAGCAGAGGCAGTGCAGACAGCGTGGAAAGCGCGGGCACGAAGCGGTCCAGATCGGACGTGGAGGCAGAGGACGGCGAGGGCGAGGAGAACGACCAAGAGCCCATGGCGAAACAGGACGAAAGCCTGCGGAAAAAGAAGAAGCGGGCGAACAAAGGCGAGGGCGGCGTGCTCAACGGCGCAGTGACCACGGCATCCACCCATCCCAGCACAGACAACGACGACGGCGGCGGCGGCGAGTGGCAGACGATTCGCAACGGCAAGGCGACCAAGAAGAAGAAGGTCCCCAAGAAGGAGTCGGGCAACTACCCGGCGCTGGTCTTTAGCAAGAACGCGCGGCTGCAGAGCAAGATCCAGGTCTCGGACCTGCGCAACCTCGTGACCTACCTGTTTGCCGACGGCATGGCGCCCCAGTGGATCGGCGTGCACCACCGGCCGTCCTTCCGCAAGGTGGTGGCCATCATGGTGCCCGGGCTCGAGGAGGCCATGTTCCAGGTGGCGGCTGCGGCGTCGCTGCCCGCACAGGCGTCGTCGTCGTCGGCCTCCGGCGCCGACGGCGAAGACAACAGTTTCTTTGGCCTCTGGGAGCGCGAGCAGGACGGCAGCATCGAGGCGCTGCAGCGCTGGTCTCGCTCGTCCGCAGCCACGCCCCACGACGACTGCTACCCGCGCCCGCTGGCCAAGGACCGGCTGGCGCCCGCCGTGCAGCCGTTTGCCGACGTGTTCGAGCAGTTGTGGCCCGTGCGTGCACGCGGCAACGAGCGCTACTGCACGCTGCTCTCGCCCGTCGCGACCTTTTTGACCGCGCCGCAGCCCAAGGCGGCCGAGGACAAGGCGGCCGGCAGCAGCGGCAAAAACAGCAAGCACAAAGGCCCGCAGTACAACCACGCGGCGAACCAGGCCTCGAGCAAGGACGAGCGCACCCGCATCACCGAGTTCCTGGCCACCCCCGAGGAGTACCTGAGTAACGACTTTGTGCTCCACCCGGCCATGCTGCCGACGCCCGAGGCGCGCGCCGCGTTCGTCGACGAGCCCGGCTGGGTGCACACAGACGTGGCCGACCTGGCGGCCGGCGACGTGCCCGAGGCAGAGATTGAGCAGGGCAGCATCACGGCGGGCCGGCGCGTCTACGCCATCGACTGCGAGATGTGCAAGGTGGCCGGCGACAAGTTTGTGCTGACGCGCGTCAGCGTCGTGGCCTGGGACGGCGAGGTCGTGCTCGACGAGCTGGTCAAGCCGGACGAGCCCATCGTCGACTACCTGACCCAGTACTCGGGCATCACCGAGGCCATGCTGGCGCCCGTCACGACGACGCTGCGCGACATCCAGCAGCGCCTGCTGGGCCTGCTGGACGCCAAAGCCATCCTGGTCGGCCACTCGCTCGACTCCGACTGCCGCGCCCTGCAGCTGACGCACCCGTTCGTCGTCGACACCAGCATCGCCTTCCCGCACCCGCTGGCGCCGGCCAAGAAGCACGCCCTGCGCTGGCTGTCGGCCAAGTACCTCAACCGCGAGATCCAGCGCGGCCACGGCACCGCCAAGGGCCACGACAGCGTCGAGGACGCGCGCACCTGCCTCGACCTCGTCAAGCGCAAGTGCGAAAAGGGCAAGGCCTGGGGCGCCGGCAGCGCCGAGGCCGTCGGCGGCGAGGGCGCCGGCGAGAACCTGTTCCACCGCCTGGCCCGCGCCGGCACCGCCTACCGCAGCCAGGGCGGTCCCGGGGCCACGGGCGGCGTCGCCGTCGGCAAGACCACGGCCGCCGTCGACTGGGGCGACGTGCGGCACACGCTCGCCGGCGAGGCCGGCATCGTGCTGGGCGGCTGCCAGAGCGACGCCGACGTCGAGGCCGGCATTGTGCGCGCCGTGCACGGCGACCCCGACGGCAAGGTGGTGCCGGGCGGCGGCGTCGATTTTGTGTGGGCGCGCATGCGCGAGCTGGAGGCGCTGCAGGGATGGTGGAACCGGAACAAGCTGGCCGGCGGCGCGGCGGCCGGCCCGGAAGCCGGCCCGAACCAGGGCCAGGGCCCGCCGTCCCGCGAGGTGCTGCTGGCGCGCATGCAGGCCGAGGAGGCCCGGGAAGCGGCTCGGGAGGCGGCTCAGGAGGCGGCGCCGGAAGACGGCGGCGAGACGGCCCCGACGCCACAGCGCAGCGCCCTCGAGCGCTCGGTCCGCCTGCTGGCGCGCCGCATCCAGCGGATCCACGCACAGCTGCCGCCGTGCACGGCGCTGATCGTCTTCAGCGGCAGCGGCGACCCGCGCGCCATGGGCCGGCTGCAGGCGCAGCGGGCCCAGCACCGTAAGGAGTACTACACGCCGGGCGTGAACTGGGACGCCATCTCGGTGCCGTGGACGGACACGGAGACGCAGCTGCTGCAGCAGGCCGTGCGGCGGGCGCGGGATGGGATTGCCTTTCTGACGGTCAAGTGAAGTGCCGGCGGCTGGGACTGGCGTACGGAGTCAATCTGGGCCGGGGACACGGATGTCTTCCCTTCTTTTCTGTTTGGGCAAAATGTATACAAAAGGGGGCATATGAAATATCTCGTTCTCTTGTTGCTGAATGCCTTCTTCTCTATCATCCTCCTCACCCCCCCTAGAAATCAAACTCGGCCCGGAAAATGTCCGGGTCCATGTCCACCGACACCCGGTCGGCCAGGTCGCGGCGGTCCATGAGCCCAAAGACGCGGCGCAGCGTGTCGTGCAGCGTCGTGCTGCGGTTCTGCGTGGTCATCTGGTCGACCTGCTCGTCCGTGACGCCGGCGCCGCCCAGGATCTCGCGCGCCTGCTCGCGGCCGCTCTTCTCGACGTCCTTGTGCATGGCCAGGGCCGACAGCAGGTGGCTCGCCGCCTCCTGGTAGCAGCCCATGTTGATGCAGCTGACGCCCAGGTTGTAGCGCGCGCGCACAAAGTTGGGGTGCAGCGCCAGCGCCTTCTCGTACGCGGCAATGGCCTCCTCGGACCGGCCCGAGTTGGCCAGCGTCGCGCCCAGCCGGTTCCACAGCAGGTGCAGCTGCGACCGCTGGTTGCTCGTGCCCTGCTCGCTCGACGCCAGCGCCGCGTGGAAGCAGTCGACCGCCTTGTCAAAGTCCTCGCCGCCGTACAGCAGCACGCCCAGGCCCACCTGCACGTCCGGGTCCATGTGCTCGCCGTCGGGCGACAGCTGCGCCGCCTCGATGAACTTTTCGGTGATGCGCTTGTGCAGCTTCTCGCGGTCCGTGAAGCCCACGTCCGCCGCCGCCGACAGCTCGGCCGGCGGCAGCACCGCCGGGTACTTGGCCGACAGCCAGCGCTCTAGCGTGCGGTACGCCGTGGTGTCGTAGCCCTCGTTGGTGTAGGACACGGCGAGCGCCATTAGGGCCGCCAGGTTTGTGGGGTCCAGCTTAAGGGCCTGCTCCAGGGCGCGGATGGCGGCCGTCTCTTTCTCGTTTTGCGCCTGCGCCGAGCCCAGATACGCCCACGCCTCCACCCGCTCGGGCTCGCGCTGGCAGGCTGCCTCAAAGGCGAGCGCGGCCAGAGACAGATTGCCGTTCTCGTTCATGATGCGCACACCCTCCTCGAACGGGTTGGCCTGTTCCTTGAAGAGGTTGTCCTCCTCGAACTGGTACGGCTCCACGCGCGGGTCCATGCCCATGCGGTAGTTGACCGGCTCCCAGTCGTCGCCCCATGTCTTGTTGTAGTTTTCGGTCACGTCGTCCCACTCCTCCTGGCCGTCAAAGGCCTCGCGCATAGCCGCATTCTCGGCCTGGATGCCGTTCCACACCGCCTCCAGGTCCCCAAAGTTGGTCTCCGTGTTCAGCACCTGCTCGTCCACCTGGTTGAGCTCGCGCTCAATGGCGTCGTTGGCCGCCGCGTCCTCGCTCTGCTGCGCGCTCCCGCCGGTGGCCGCAGCCTCTTTGTCGTGCATGTCCATCCGCGCAAACTGCTCCTCCCACTGACGGTCGTCGAGTTCGACAATGGAAGCCTTTTCCTTGCCTTTGTCTCGTACTTGTCCTCTCTGTCTCTCTAGCGCCTCCAGATCCCGTGCGTACATCATATGCGCATCGCTCTCATACCCCTGATACATCATTGGTGAGCTGAGCACCGAGGGATACTGTGAAAGACGCCCCGCCATGCCAAGCGATTGCTGTTGCGGGTAGAAAGGTGCCTGGTTGAGTGCCTGGTAAGCAAGGCCCTGGCTCGGGCCTGCCGCTTGGCTCTGGGGAGTGAACTGCTGGGGCGCCACCGGGTGCTGTTGTTGCATTCGGTACTTGAGAAACTCTTCTGGCGTGAAGTTTGGTTGGCTGGCCATCCCGCCGGGTATCTGGTTGGACCATGTCGGCGAGGCCGACTGGGTGGGCATCATAAAGTTCCGTGCCTGGCCCATGGGCGGAGGGCTGTTCAGGTGTGCGTGCGGCTCCATGGTCATCTCGGGCAGGTTGGGCCCCTGCTGGAGAAAGCCGTTGACCGCCTGGAGAAAGATGTCAGCAGATAGCTCAACAGAAGATAACAACGCACCGTTGGACAGACAGTCCGCCACACATACTTCGTCTTGCGCCGCCACCGGGCCGCCGCTGCGGAAGCCGGTCCGAGCATTGCCGAGTCCGTTGTTGACCAGCCGGTCGCGCTGCAGACTGCGGTCGTCCTGGACGTGCTTGGTGAACTGGCTCAGCGGGTTGCCCGCCGTCGAGCACTCGGCGCCTCCCATAAACGACATCTTTGCGGTGTGTGAGCGGTACGGTGTTCGGAAGAGTGTGGGGGAGTAGAGAAATGCGAGGAATGCTGGGGCGAGGAGCGAAGTGAAGCACTTGTCGAAATTAGTAATGCGCCCGATTTGCCGCGTGTCACGGGCGGCGGAGTCGCCCCCCGCACAGTTAACCGCTGGCGTCTGATCGAGACGTCACCCCGCTGGAGCCACTACCGAGGCTTAAACTCGGGAGCAGGTGAACGACGGCGAATGGCACATCTAGCGATTTTATGTAATCATACAAAGTCGCCCAACTTACACGAAACGTCTACTCCATCTTCAGTTTTATCTTTCTTGTCCTGCACGATGGCGGTTCCAGCATCGGGACTGACATTTGGGAATCCCGAGTGGAGTTTGTTTGGGCGGGCAAAGCGGACGGCAAGCCCAGCAACGCTGAAGAGAAGACATAACATTGAGGCATAAGACGAAACGACGAGAAGAAGAATGGGCGCGCATAGTAGGACTAGGCAAACACCCAGAGCCTAAGCAGCAGGCGCAGAGGTATATGGTGGCAGTTGCCGTCCGCGGGCAGAATGAAGGGCAACAAACGGTCGTGTCCGACTGGTTTGGTTGCTCTTTCTCCTTCTTCCTCGTCGCCCGTGTGCCGTCTTCTCTTCTTCTCTTTTCAAACGGCAATTATTCGAAAAATAACCAATGAACTACTCTGTCTACCGTCGCAGAAGATGACCAGTCCCGTCGGCAACCGCCATCTTGTGTACGCGGCCTCCTACCCCGTCCCCCCAGAGGTCGAACCCTTCCCACCGTTTCCCGCGGAAGAGACACTGCCGGAGGACGAACAATCAACTCCCGTGGTGGAGAGCCGGGAAGAAGAAGACCACAATGGCCAGACTGTGCAGGCGTCTGCAACCGATGCCCCCTTGCGTGCCCGAGGCCAGCCCGTAACCCCCTCGCAGGCTGGCTGTCCCGCTGTCGCTTGCGAAGCCGATGTCCTCTCACAGAAAGCGGCACGCACAACCACCATCCCTGGGCCTAGCAGCCGGCTCCCCACGGGCGGTGACGGTACCGACACCGGTAACGACATTGACGGCACCATCATCCGCGCCGCCCGGCTTAAAAGCAGCACTTCCGAGGTTTCTCAACCCTTTCAAAGCAACGTGGTGGCGTCTCCAGACAAGCCACAGCTACCACCCCCAGACGCTTCGGTGCGTGCTCAGCCTGGGAAGCTTGACTGCGGCACAAAAGAGGAAGCCAGACAGCCGACCTCTGTTAGCAGAACGGAGGCTGGAGACGGCGCCACTGGTAGCATCCTGGAGACGGAAAATAGCCCTCATCCGGAGCCACGTCCTGCCGTAACAGCTGTCGCTCCTGGAGTAGAGCAGCGCACGCCGTTAGTTTTGTACTACGGACAGGGGTCACCTTCAATCTGGGAGGAGGCAGAGAGAATGCGCAAGCAATACAGCGAGTCCAGTTCCGGGAAGGACGAAGGAACGAAATAATCAATAAGAAGCCAAGAATGGCATCAGGGGTATTTTTTACACAGCAGCACTTCAATTGATTGCCTTTGAATAATAAAACGAAACACAATATCCTATAACAGCAACCTATTCCAAAGGATGCGGTCCACCCATACCAGAAGGGTCCTGCAGAGACGGAGCCCGAGAATATCCTATCCTGCGGGACGGCCCAGAATAGCCACCGGAACTGTCGCCGGCAAGCATAGCTGCACTACTCGGTGGGCTGCTACCGTCGGGGACAAGGGTACCCGCACCCAAGGTGTCCGGATTATAGGTGCCCGGCTGAAAGGCGTCCAAGCCGGCTCCGCCAGGAGAAACGGGCCTATATTCTCCCAGATTGGACGATGGCTGTCTGGGGCTTTGTTGCTGATGGTGGTATCCCTGCACGGGCGGATACATGGATCCAGGCGCCGTGGGTGGCGGTATAATGGCCGTCGGCATGGACATCCTCAGCTGGTCTTCTGTCATTGCTGCTCTGGGGCCCGGGGGAGGACGGCCGCCCTCTTCCCTGGATTGGCGCGTGTCCTCCCGCTCGTTCTCGTCGATTCGCTTGACCTCTGAGAAGACGTTAGCTCCAAGCCAGCAACAGAAACAAACAACAACAGTAAACCGGTGGGCAATGTGACATACGAGAAGTGAACATGTCTCGCATACGCCGTTGGTACCACCATCCAAAAAACGTCACAACGCTCATAAAGACAATCGCCGTGATGGCACAAGGCTTCCACAATTCTGCGCCAGGTTAGCAGAAGGGTCGTAGGATGCACTACCAAGAGCAACGAAAAGTCGAAACTCACGCCTCGCATAAGCAATCATGTCGGCCGAGTTGCTGGACACAACAACCTGGGGCCGGCGTGCCTCTTCCATAAACCAGTACCTGGTCGTCACCGTACAGACGTTCGCCGTGTATACGCCTATGAGGCTCAAGAGAGTGCCGCCAATAGCGGCCATGATCCCAATGATGCCGAGAGTCCACTGGCTGACGAAGTAGATGGAGCACCAGACGAACTGCCACATGTGTTTGCGCACCCGCTTGCGGTTGGTCACAATGAGCACGAAAATCTTGAACGGGTTCCGCGGAACGATGTCCCCACGATCCACAAGCCAGTCCCAGGAGTGCGGCCGGAAGAAGCCGCGCTGGATAAGGAAGAGGCCGAACCTGTTATTTTTGAGCCGCAGGGGATCGGCGTAGGCCCAGAGCCAGAGGATGATTTCTAAACCGGTCCATGTGTTAGCCATCCCATGCAATGTGTGAGACTGTATCAAAGCTGAAAAAAGGGCCCATGTCTTACGGCATATTTGGACCGCAAGGTAGATTGTAAAGGTCAGTGACCGGCAGGAAAGCCCAATCTCAGGGGTGAAGTAGGCTGTGAGAAAGGCAAGGAGGAAGGGTACACCTAGCAAGGTGAAGGTCAAAATCAGAAGAAACCCCCAATCTGCTAAAGAAAGAGTCGTATGCTCCAACAAATCCATAATATCCCTGTCGCGGCTGATTTTATCGCACACGAAATCACGGCGGACACCGTACGTGTCAACCAACGTCTTCAGCCACTAAGACTATTAGCGATGGGGAACAGCGGGATAGGAAATTTGTGAAGGGAGGCGCAATACGAAAGCGGGACATGCCTTCTTCTTGTTGTAGCCGCGGTCCCACAGGGAAGCCACCTTGTAGCAAGACGGGTAAGACAGTCCATAGGTGAGCCCGTACACTTTGATATCGTCCTGGAGGTATTCGCCATCGTCGGCAAGGACGCCCTCGAGAATGTGGGGGTTGTTGCCTGCCAACAAAAGACCGGAGACGAGGGCAATGTGTGGGATCGTCTAGTTTTGAATTAGTTGATAGCTAAAACACAAACCGGGGGTTTGCCATATCTTGCGCATCTCACCATATACCATTGGCCAAAAGCCAGTCCGATCCTGTGTCATTCTGTTAGCATACAGAGGGCCTGAAAACAAACGAACGTAGGTTTGGAAGACTAACGCAATATCCTCATTTCCAAGAGATTCCAAGCTCTGGACAAAAGCAAAAATGAAGCCTCCCAGAAAAAACCTATGTTGCAGATTAGTGAGTCGTCCTTAGAGACTGATATTCAGGTGAACCGGTTGGCAGGAGCTCACACAACAGGGGCACCAATCATGGACCCAAACGAGTATTGGCAGAGCAACATGGCTTGCAGCCGCTTCTTGGTCTTCATGATTTTCCGCTCGATCCGTCTGGTGCGCGTACGAGGGCGCTCCCTGTAGCCATTATAATGACAGGAGCTGCCGCACGGACACCCTTGATGCTTTCCGTACTGGCGAGGCGAATGGAGGCGGTTGGCAAAGTCGTCGTCGTACAAGCGGATGTCATACAGAAACTGCTCCATATGCTTCCATGGCGAAGCTACAGGTTTTTTACCCGCTTCCACAGCACCCGCACCCGCCTGGGACACGGACTGGTTGTTGGGCGGCAAGACAGAGTATTGTTGCTCGGGTTGGCCGATAGACGCAGCGCCGCCGTAGCCGGCGCCATAGGTTCCGGGTTCGACAGAAGTTGGAGCTGGTGGGTAGCCGTGCGTGACGCCCGCATAAAGATGTGACTGGGTTGAGGTGGGCTCATACATTTGCCTATCGGATGTTGGGCTGGGACTGGTCGATGGAGGGATGATGTGCACAGGCGTTGCAATGGGGGGCATCGGGGGCGAGGATGCCAGAGGCGATGACGGCACAACAGCTGCATTCATCGCAGTCGGTGACAAAGACGCGCCAGTGGGGGTCGGCGAGCCTGCCGCCTGTGGCATTGGGTATGGTTGGGGCGTCAGTCCCGTCGTATAGCGATAGTTGGGGTCAGACGAGTAGGGGGCATAAGTCGCTCCCTCCGCGACAGGAATGGCCGTAGATTGATTGTCTTCGGGTACGGTGGCATACTCCGGGTTGAGGGGAAGTAATGGGACGTTGCCATAACTCGCAGAAAAGGGAATTTGGCTCGAGCCATCGACACCGCCTCCATGATTCTCGTCTGGAGCTCCGTAGACGCCAGTGTCACCATAGGCCAGGCCGTAATCAATCCCGGCATGAGGGCTTCCATCCACAAAGCCACCGTTGCCACTCGGGTCATCTGTGTTCCATGAGATATCAAGGTTGCCAATCAAGATGACCATGAGACAACGGCACCGCATGTCAATGGTGAGACGGTTTTCCTTCGTTTTGAGGCGCAGATATTCGAGAACAGCGTTATCAAGCATGGCTTCGTACAGTCCGCTGATTATCATCGGGCCAGAAAAAGCGAAGCAGACGCAGAGCCAAAACACGGTGTCGATACACACCATGATCATCGCCAAGGCGGCGCCGAAGGGCACGAACGGGTAGCTTTTGATACCCGCTTGGTTGGGCGAGAAAAGCGCCCGGGGAACCTCCAGTCTGCGGCGCCGAGGGACAGACAGACAGAAAATGACTGCAGGAACCAGAAATCCAGACAGTGGCTGCAGCCAGGCATTGAGATTGTCTTTGCTGCTGACCTGCCAACCCCGGCAGTTGTCTGCCAGCCACGTATAGTTGACTTTGACGACGGGGGCACCGCGGGGGTCTCCGTTGTAGGTGGCACCGCAGGGAAACTGGCCGCGACCGGCATAGTTGCGAAGCAGATCAAGCGGTTGGTCGTCCCCTTCGGCAAAGGTGATCCATTTGTCGTGATTGGGGCGGAACTGGAGGTGGCCTGAAGGCCCAATCTCGATGGAATCCTGGACAGCCTTGAGGCAGCACGTTGTGAGGTTCTGGCCGCCAATGTCCACGTGCTTGTACGTTATATCGGCGTCTCCAAGCTGCCAGAAGAGGTCGCTGAGGGTCGTGCCATTCGTTTCAACGGATGCGCCGCCCACCGACAAGGCCAGCACCGGGAGAAAAAGGAACGGGAGAAGTGTTGGTCTCATAACAGCACAAGTCTTCCGGCACTCTCAATGCTCGATTCCGCTCTGACAATCCCACGCTTTGCTTGGAAATCAGACGGTCGGCAAAGCTCGGATCATCGAGAAAAGGTAACGCTAAAGCAGCTGTAGCAGTCTTGGCCGTGGCATATAGACGTGCCGGACTGGCAAATAAAGACATGAAAGAAAAAGTAAGAAGCGTTCAAAGGAAACAGACAAACTGGGTCCGACGACAATTAAAGGTCCGAGGCGGGTTGCACAAGGGCTATGCAAACTGCGTCGACGGGAAATGAGACGACAAGAGCCGCACCCCCAACCCCCCCCTCAGCTTCTCGCCGGGGGGGGGGGGGGGGTGTGGAGCGGAGCAAGTCTTGACGCCCTGAATGGTCGCAGCGGTCCGCGATGCATCCACCCGGATGAACACCCCGTAAGATACGTTCACGCGCCCGTCATGCATGGCAAGGCTTGCAGTCTAGAACGCAACAGACCGCGTGCTGAATGACGCCCGACAGAGTAAGAGCAGAGGCAGAAGAAGGACAGCCGGCTTGTTTGCCAGCATGCCAGTGCCGTGTCCTGCGGCTGGACAGGCAGACCATGGTTGCCTGCCTCTGCCAAGAGATGCTAAGAGGCTGAAAACCGGCGGAATTGCGCCACCGTCAGCGGAGAGCGCCGATCGAACGTTGATTCGTACGGAGTACTCGTACAAAGTAGGTTTGTAATTGCAGCAGACGGCGACGGATGCTTCCTTCAGGTCCCCGCAACGTACTCCGTACAAAGTGTGTTTTGTGGAGCATAGATTGTAGCGTCATCGTAAGGCGTTGCCGTCGCGTGGCAGAAGGCTTTCAAACATCGGTTTGGTCTCGAAGAGAACGCATCAGATCAGCAGATACATCACGGAAATTTTTCTATATGTTTTTGTGTCTGTCGCTATGAGTTCATCATCACTGACTTAACGCGGCAGGCGCGAAGCAGTACCGTTCTTCGGCGTCATCGCTGCTATCACGTGACCGCACAGCGACGATCGCGATTTTATTCGTCTTTGTGCTCCGTTTTTCTAGCTTTTCGCCCCCCCTTTCCTACTTTCTTCTTCCTCCAAGGTGGTTTTCGCATCCAGCCGTATCAGCACTTGTCCAGACAGTCTCGCTTACATCCAGGCGTACGATCTCACATCTTTCCATTCCTTCTCTCCCTTTTGTTGCCCGAAACAAACAAGGATGTCTCACCTCGATGATGTAGAAGCCCTTCTGGACGCGGTTGCGCAGGATACCACGAAGCCCGAGACGCAGCCAAATGGCAGCGACCGCAACCACGAGTCGACGAACAGCAGCGACCATTCACCCAACGGAACCAACGGCGATGCCCATACCCGAGTCGATGGCATGGAGAATGGTGCTGGCGACAGCACCGGTCACGAGCGGAGGCGAGAAGCGAAGGATCGCGGTGATCTAGCAGAGCGGGAGCGGGAGAGAACGCGAGAGCGGGACCGAGCTGACCGTGAGCAAGCTGACCGTGACCGTGATCGCAGACGGCGTGGTGGAGATGACCGCCTGATCGACCGCGACCTAGCCGAGGCGGACCACGGAAGCCGAGGCGACGGCCCAGCCTCCCCTGTCCGCAGCGATGCCGCCAGCAGCCACCGCAGCTACCGCAGCTACCGCAGCAGCAGACACCGTAGCCGAAGCTATGAACGAGAACGCGATCAAGGTCGGGACCGGGGGCGGGAGCCTCGCCGCCGCCGCCGCAACCGCAACCGTGGTAATGGAGGCGGGGGCGGGGGCGGGGGCGGCCGTTCGTGGTCGCGGTCGCGATCGCCAAACCGCTATTATCGGCCACGCGACTCGCGCCGCGATCACGAACGCTCTCGCAACCGCGGCGACGGTTCGCGCGACCGCAACCACTACGGCCGTGACCGCTCGCGTGAGCGGCGGCGACGGTCCATGTCGCCTATGGCGGTGGGTGACCGCGACAGCCGCACCGTCTTCGTGCAGCAGCTGGCGGCACGGCTGCGGACCCGGGAACTCAAAGAGTTTTTCGAAAAGGCAGGACCCGTTGCCGAGGCGCAAATCGTCAAGGACCGTGTTAGCAACCGATCGAAGGGGTAGGTCTTTTTCCTCGTCTTGCATCAAAGGCTAGCCATTGTGCAGTCGCTTGCTCTACTCTGTGCTAACCAGTATGTGCAGAGTTGGCTACGTTGAGTTCAAAAGCGAAGACACCATCGCAGCAGCGCTTCAACTCACAGGTCAGAAACTGCTAGGTATCCCTGTCATTGTGCAAGTCACAGAGGCCGAGAAAAACCGTCTGGCACGTAACACAGCAGAAGCTGCCGCGGCCAACACCAAGTCGGGATCGGCGCCTTTCCATCGCCTTTACGTGGGCAATATCCATTTTAGCATAACGGAGCCAGACCTGCGCAACGTCTTTGAGCCATTCGGTGAGCTGGAGTTTGTACAACTGCAGAAAGATGACACTGGCCGCAGCCGTGGCTATGGGTTTGTCCAGTAAGCTTCTTTATCTCCTTTGTTTTCCCTTTTTTTTGCTTTCGATCCTATTCATACTCACAAGTATAGATTCCGGGATAGCGATCAAGCGCGCGAGGCTCTGGACAAGATGAACGGCTTTGACTTAGCAGGACGCCCGATCCGAGTTGGTCTTGGAAACGACAAGCTCGCCTCCGAGTCTTCTGCTCAGCTGATGCAGCGATTCCAGGGTCGTGACCAGCAGCCAAACGGCAGGTCCGGCGGCAACAACGGTGGTGGCGGCAGCGGTGGCAGCGGCACCGGCACGTTTGACCGTGCAGGTGCCCGCGACAACGACAAAGGTAGTGGTGCAGGTGCTCTGGATGACACTGACGTGGCCGGCGTCAACTTCAATAACTATAGTCGAGACGCTCTCATGCGGAAGCTCGCTAGGTCCGACGATGTGCTCAACCCAGCCCCTGCGTCGCCGGCCGTAGGCGGCAGCCACGGCGGGACCCCGTCGGGCGCCACGCCCGGCTCGGACGCTGCAGACCAGCAACGGGGCCCTATTCTCCAGCCGCGGACCGACGCCCTCAAGTCATTAGCGCTTGTGGGGTCCAACGTTACCATGGCGAGCCGCTGCATCGTGCTGCACAACATGTTCGACGCAGATGAGGAGGAAGGAGACAACTGGGTCAAAGAGCTGGAAGACGATGTGCGCCAGGAGGCCGAAGAGAAGTACGGTCACGTTGTGCATGTGGCACTTGACCCCAACTCCAAAGGCGACATTTACCTCAAATTCGACAAGGTGCAGGGCGGTGAGAATGCGATCAAAGGCCTTAATGGGCGATACTTTGGTGGGCGCATGATCACGGCTGCCCCTGTAGTCGATGCCGTCTACAGCAGCCTGTTCTCTCGCACCAAGGCGTTTTGAGGCGGGGCGCAAGCATTGTCTGCTTCCCCCCTGCCTTACTTCTCGTTTGTCCTCTACGCTCTACGCGGTCTCGAAACCCGTCTTTTTTTGTCTCTCATCGTCAACTCACTTCCGCGACATCGAATCTTCTCATCTCTAGGCTTCTACTTCTAGTTGTCTTTCCTCTCGCCACCTTTTGCTCAACGGATGGCACGGTGTTCTCTACACAACCCCCCACGAAACGACGACGACCTGAAGCGGCGGCTTATCTGTCTCGACACCCTCGAGCAGGCATGTTCCTTTTTTGTCTTCCTTTTTCTTACGCTTTTGCTCTTCACGCTCAACTGTTGCCTCGGGTTTCGAGTTGGCCTTCCCAGGTTTCTCTCTCTTCCAACGGTGTTTTCGGTCAGTTTCGCGATTTCTGCTTCCAGGCTTTTGTCTACGACGCTCTTAGGTTCTTTCCTTTTTTTTGCTGGTATTGTGAGACCGGCCATGCTCGCTTCTCTTGTTTATCTAGGTCTGGCCAGTGGTCTAGCCGAACCTCCCTTCGTACGGGGGGGGTTTTAGTGTGCGTGATTGGAAAATAAAGTTTTACTGTAAAGACAGGCTACGTGCCTCGGCCATATAATCTATTGCAGACGTGAGAGCACGCCAGAATTCACCTTGTTCTTATGAGAAGAAGTAGGATGTGACATCAGGTCTTTCCATAGCTATTGTCTTTTGTCGTAGGGGAAAGAGCTACTTTCGTGGCATCGCGCCTTCCGTGTAAACACTACGAGTATATCATAGATCCATTCTTTCTCTGCTTCCTATTTCTCATTGTCTGTCTCTTTTTCCTGGTGTGCTTTTTATTCCTTACTCGCTTCATCTCGCTCGGTCTCTCGTTCCTTCTGTACATTCAGCCCCTGACCACCATACGTCACTTATGAAAGATGATATCGCTCATCCGGCGGTACTGGATATGTTGGCCAGGTGGTGGTGTTTGAGGAAATTCGCCTGGTCTGACCTTGCCTGAGCTGAGTTGCCTTCACCGTTCTCGGTGAACGTTCCTTCACTTGTACCTTGCTCACAATTCCCATTATTCCATCTTGCCTAGATTCGAACCAATCTCTCTGGGGCCTCCAGATACCCCATCGAACGCGCGGTGCCTCCAGATATTCCAACGAATGCGTGATAGGAGCTATGGCTTCTGCCAAGTGAGACAGCACAGGGAATAAGGGTGGGCTTACGATTACGTCCTCGGCCTGGACAAGACGGCACATATATTCTCCTTCTTCTCACCAAAAGCGTCCACCTTCCTCCCTTATGATACAGCCCGAATGACAGGCGATAGCAATACAGCGAAGCCATTTGTTCTCTTGCAGTGCACATTGCCGCCGCCGCTATTATCGTTGTCTCCAGTTCTCGGGTTCACTTCTGGACTTTTCTGACCTCTTCCGGCGTGGTGAAATGTGCATACAAAACAACCGCGTCTGTGCGAACAAACGGATCTTCAGACGAAACAGCCTGGCGTCTGGGTTTTATACGCCCTGATGACGGTATACCACTGTCCAACAGACCGCCTTTTGTGGAGCAGGCTCGATATCACATTTCTTTTTGCCTGACTTCTCATCTCCTCACCTCTTGCCCTCATTATAGTTCATCTTCATTTCTCTTTTCTCACGGTTTTCGAGTGCTTTTGGTCTGGTTATATCGCGTATACTTCCTTCCTTTGCTATTTTCCCGGCTGCCGCTCTTCATTTCTACCTTCTATTTCTCTGCCTTCAAAAACGCGTTTTTTTGTGACTTCTCTCCGCGCGCCCGCTCTCGTTACTCTCCACTGCACTTTTGATCTGGCTTCCGTTTGCATCTTCGCTCCAGTTTTTATTTCTATCTTTTTCGCACCTTTTAGTCCCTTCTCCGTTCTTCGATACTTTCTTTATTTCTTTTCTGTCCTGTTTCGCTGCATTTACTGGGAGAAGTGAGCGGTCAGGACTCAAAAGCTACCGAGATACGGAGCCACATTGCTATCACGCATATTGCAGTCACCGCAACCAGTCCTTCCTACTCCTGGGACGTCGCCAGGAAGTTCGTTTGCTACGCTGTCTGGACATAGTCTTAGCAAAACGCTACACAAAGTGGATGGTTTTCAAACAGTCTTGGTATGTCGTGACTGCTTACACCTGCTGTTTTCCACTAATAGAGCTATCGCCTTGTTGTGTACTCGGTTGGGAAACAATGTCTTTGTTTTGCCGTTTTTACTCTGGCTCTCCTTACTGCACGCCATTCTATCGCATATGTTTTTGGCGGTTGTGGCAGAGGCTTCCGGTTGCCAGACCTTACTGACTGATCTTCAAAAAAGACACGCTGCTGTGCGCACTCCTTCCTTTGAAAGGAACTCGAAAGTGTGCCCCTCGGCTGGTTAGTTCTTTTCTGTTGTTGCTATTGTCTACTCGACCCAGCCCTCTAACGATTTGAATTGTCGCTATTCATAGGATGATTACGACCATAACATCGAGTGAACTGTGCATTTCTCTGAATATCTGTCTGGCCCAAACGGCCTTGACTATCATCCCTCCTCATACCGACATCCGAAATCTGCTTGCCCGACACAAGCTACAATGGCAGCATCGTTTAATGTACGTTCATGGTGTTGGAGAAAACTCCACTGCATCTCTCATTCTGACTGCCTTTACTACTCTAGGACATCCGCTCTGCATGCCAGTCTGCCCAAAACCGCATCATGCGGCTCCAACAGGCTACAAACAACCAGGTTGGCCTTACATCGTCCGTTCGTGAAGGATGGTTCGAAGAGCTGCGACATGTCGCCCAGTGCTTCATCACAGCTCAGCAAGCCAGTGCCAAAATCGAGCAGTCCGTGAATACTGAACGGGCTCAGCTTCAGGGGGCTTTGTCCGCCGCTCTCAACGATCGCGACCTGAGACAGTCAGAGCGGGACGCTGCAGGCCAAGAAATCAAGTTTCTCCGTGCCAAAGTCAACGAGCTTGCGGACAAGATGAAGAGCCATGGTCAGGTCTCCGACTTGCAAGACCAATTCTCTTCCTTCGGCATGGATGACTCGAAAGACCCCAGGATCTTTGAGGTATGCTTGCCAACGACTCCGTCCTCTTACTGGCGTGTCTCGTCTCCATACTAATTTCTCTTCTCTATTTTTTTTACTGGCAGACAAACGTTGAGCAGAGAGAAAAATGTGAGAGTTGGGTTATGACTGGGGCCAGTCCCAACTTCTCACCAAATGACGACAGCACGGATGACACGATCCCGGACCGCGATACCATGGATCTCCTGCATCGGCTTCCCTCAACCGTCGAGGATATGCCTTTTTCACCAGAGCGCGTCAAAAACACCGAAAACTACCGTGGTAATGGCTATGGACCACGCGATTCTCAAGATGGTGATGCTTCTGGGAATAGACTGATGCTCAGGACGGCATCACCAGTTCCGACAAAGCCTACCTATCCCGGAGGCAGCCAGTCTGGGTTTTTCGGAATGAACAGTAACTCTATGGTACTAAGAAGCCAGGGCCAGTATTCCAGGGACGCAGGCGTTAGAACGCCCGAGTTTGGAAGCCGAAATCACGGCAGCCGGCTTGTCCCTACCCCGGCCCCATCGACAGACTCTCAAGGTCCATTTGCGCCTCCGTCTTCGCGGCAGTATAACCAACCTGTTGCCAATGAGCTTCGTGGACGCCGACCAAACGGTCCTACGGAATACCCCCCGTCTTCATCTGGAAATAGATTACACCCGGGGGCACAGCGGCAACAGCGGTTTGCGCCTTCAGCCGGACAAGTGCATAGATATCAACGAAGCCCACAGCCACCACGGCCACCTTTCTCGCGCCCACCTTCCGTGCGTCCACCTTCTGTGCGCTCGACTTCTGTACGACCACCGCCAGCCCCAGCCTCTATGCGTCCACAACCTCCCGGGAATGAATTGACCCTGGTTCGAGACAGCAGTATGCAGTTCCCCGGTATTTTTGCACCAGGAGTGGCTCCTCAGAGTGGCAGCTCCGATGAGGATCGCGTTCTGGATATTTTCCAGTTTTTCAATGCGGTCAAAGAATGGGTAGACAAGTACTGCAGCACAACAAACATCGAAGCCATGCACAACTTGAGCAGAGACCACCCGCGGCTGTGGGACTACGCCTGTTCCGTGACGTACCCAGGCAACCGCCAAAACGCATCGAGTCATTCCCTGTTCATGCTGTGCAACCGTGCCTACCGCTCATATTTCATCGCACGGCTTGTCATCCAATACGTTGTCCAACAGATGTGGACGCCACAAGCTTGGGAGGGCCTCGATGACACCTTAACAGAGACGCTTATAAGTGTCAAGAGACGCTTGGATCTGAAATATGGCTACGGTGGGTTTTATTTGAGAAGAAAAGGCGAAATATGGGAAACGTGGAATAACTCTGGCGTTGACAAGGTATTAACTGAGATTTAAATTCCAGATGCTGTCCTACAGCCGAATGAGCGCTATGCGCTGGTCGAGAAGCGGTCCCGTGCTATCTATGACTTTATGCGCCAGCCAACTTGGAGCACGGTCAAGGAACAAAAGATCAATCAGGCGACGGCGCGGTTCAAGGACATTGTCGGTCCCATGCTCGATATGGAGCACATCAACCAGAACACTGCCATCGATGAGCTCTCGATGCTGTGTGCGAGCGCCTTGCGTCTCTCCGCGATACTGAACACGTCTCGCCTTTCATTTCAATTCATCTTCAATGAGTGCGGTATCAAATTCAGCGACGGCTCCCACCGACCACTGAACAGTCAGATTTCACCTCGTGAACTGCAAGTACACCACTGGCGCCTTATGTCTGTGATTACACCCGGCATAACCTACCGCAACGATGCAGGAGCAAGCGTTGATCCGCGTTTCTTGGCCAAGGCAAATGTGCTGCTCATGCAGTAAAAACCAGGCCAAGGAGATAATGTGCGCCGAACGTTTTCTTGTTGCTTTTCCAGTATTTGCTCACTTTTCTCCTCCCCCTTGCTTGTTTAATGCTTGACTAGCTCGTCGGTCTACTGTTTTTCATGGGATGCTGCGCTATCTGTTTCCTGCATTGTTCTCTCGCATGTGTTTGATTTTCTTCAGAGTTCTCCTCCATTTTGAAAATGCCGAGCAAGAGAACGGGTGCTTTTCAAAGCTGTGCGTCTGCTATTGCATTTTCTTCCGCTTCTACACGTGCTATTGTTTTCCTTTCAACTTCCGAGACTCACCTTTCTTTTTTTCATGTTTTTGTGTTTTGATTCTGCTTCGACTGTTTGCATTTGTTGCTTTTCCTTCCTGCATTTATTTTCGGCCGCGGAACAAAACGCACAATGGATGCATGATCCTTGCGTACATTTTATACCCTATACACCCAAGACATGACCAACGGAGTTACTTTGATTCGGGCGAAGAAGGAGGCATACTCGGGGTAGAAGAGCAACTGGTGGAAGGGATCACTTGGCGAGAAATAGGCTACTCTAGAGCCTTAATATCCTCGAGCAGTGTTTATGGGACGGCGGCATGGCAAGCTAGAGATGGGAGCATGGCATGACAGGGAAGAAAGCGCTCTTGAGGAGGAAGGGTATAATTCAGCCACGATATACAGGCGCATGACAGTGATATAATTGAATCAAATAGAGCAGCCCACTAAGCTGCAAACGTGCTTGCGAGGAAATGATATACAATAGCTTCCCTTTTCCTCGATACCAGCAGAGAAAATAACAACAATTAAAAAAAATGGTGGTCCTCAGAGCAGGATTCCTCCAACACAATCCAACGGAGGAGCCCTAAGCTACCGAACAGGGACAAAAAGAAATATAACCAATGGTAAAATAGCTGAGACATCGTAAAGAGATACCGAAGTTTGATTGAAAGAAAAGTGTCCAACCATGCGAACGATGAGGGTATCCAGGAGAAAGCAGATAGATGAGAAGGTAGAAAGAAGACCGAAGGAACATCCGAGAGTTCAAGTACGAGAACAGGGAAAGGGTAAGTTTTATAAGCTGCCCCCTGCGCTTCCAAGACTGCCATTCCTCCGGCCGACAGTCCTGTCGAGGTCAATCTGGGTCACGGCGGCAGGTTCCGTGGGCTTCTTGTCGAGGCGCCTCACCACAGCCCCAAGGACAACTTTGAGAACACCCTCGGCGGACAGGCCGAGGCCAGAGTTCTGTTCGTACCTGTCCCAGGTGACGGTGTCGACAATGTCGCGGATATCCTTACCAAGGTTATCGTCCAAGTCGCGGAAGTACTCAGCGGCGCCTTGTTCGTTGCCGACCTGAAAGAATTGGATGCCAACCTGGTTGGCAGGAGCGTCGAGACTATCGAGTTTCTTGGCGACGCGAACAAGCTCATCCTCCGGATCGTCATTAGGTACGCCGTCGGTAAAGACGATGACGTTGATGGGTTTCATCTCCTTGCGATCGAGCTCGCCGTATCTGTTAACGAGACGAAACTCTCTCAGTTTCTCCTCGTACAGCCGCAGGTATGGTTGCAAGATCTCGCGTAACCGGGTGCCCATCGGTGTGGAACCGAACGGATGAACAGTGCCGAATATTTTGGCGACTTCGTTGGCGGAGCGAACGTTGCTATAGCCGCCAGATGCCTTTCCAGGCGGAGGGGTGCTTGTCGCATCCCGGTTGGCCTGGCCCGTCTGGTCATTATAGTGGTTCAGGAAATAGATGTCAATGCCGTCTTCATCGTATGCCGTGCAGATCGGAGCAATGTTCGCAAGGATGGCTTTGACCTCGCGCCAGTGGCGGCCTTCCATGGACGTGGAGTCGTCAATGACAAATATCGTGTCGAAGTTGCTGAGAAAAGCAAGGTTGTCTTCTCGGCGCGAATATGGTGGTGGGGCTTCGGGGGCTGCGCAGGAACATTTGGCTCGTCAGAACATGTAGCGAAGTAATTCAAGACTGTGTGTCTGTTGGAACATCACATACCTGGTCGGCGAGTAGGATCGGAGGGGTTGGTGAGCGGACTGCGGAAGGGACCACCATGCTGTGTCGGGGCGGCTGCAGGCGACGGGGCGACGGTAGGCGACGGGGCGGCAGAGCCCGGTGTGGTTGCGAATCCGGCGGTCGGGTTGCTGGCAGTGGAATTGGTACCCTCTGACCTCCGGGGGCGATGTCTACTCGTGAAAGCGTGGAATGGGCTGATAGAATTGAGCATGGACCGGCGCCCGTCTCTCGCGTTGGTATTGGCCATAATGCGCAGGAGTGTGTTCGAGGAGATGGGCGAGAAAAGTGAGCTTCAGGGTTGCGTATAAATATGCGTCTGGAGCTGAAGATGGCTTTTCCTAAGGAGCTTCAATCGAGATCTTAGAAATAAAAGCTGATAGCGATGCCAGAAGTGGCCTTGAAAAGCGAGGCAATGATACAAAGCCCCGGGGGCGAGGGGAGGGGGGGGGACACGTTTCTCGCAGGTAGAGGGCCGCGAGCATGCGTAGGAAAATGCGTGTCGGTTGAGTGTGATGTCAGGAAGAAAGATAGGCATTCGACGCGGGAGCGGAGAATGAGGGGCGCTGCCTTATAAGCCGGGGGGAAGGGCCTAAGAGGGGTGCCGCAACAAAAAAGCTTGGATGGTGGTTGGACAGAATTACAGCGAGGCAGCGTCCTACGGACAGGGAAAAGTGCACGGCCCCGGTCGGAACGGGCGCTGCGCGGCTTGCTTCCTGTTCCGGGATGGTACAAAGTAGTGTATCTACAGAGTATGTGGGCAGGCGCATTCGGGGTCGATTGCTCTTGGCTCTTTCCCGGGATTGGACAGGTCGGTGCGCAACGGGGGCCCATGTGGGAAGGATGACGCACTTGCGATCGGGTGCTGGGTGCTTCCTGCCGTTCACTTTGCGAAACGCCGTTTATACGGAGTAGGCGACCCTGGAGGCATTGATACTTCGCCCTGCTTAAGTCCATTTCTTCGCTACAATCAAGCTTATATGGGCAACTTACACCAGCCGGCCCGTGGCGAGTGGCGACTTGTTGCTGCCTCGCTCCGCCACTGTCATTCGCCCCGGCGGCCGATCATTGGTCAGAAGTTTTAAGCCGCATATCTTCACCGCCTTTGTGTGTATTCTGCCGCTCTTTTCCCTTCTGTTCCCTGGCTTACATCGACAATGCTCAATGTCAGGTTTTCTCTATACCTCTTTGGCTCTTTTATTCTCTGGTTGATATGGTTTGTCTACTGTCTACGATAGGGTTTTTTTTAGGGGAGAAAGGGTGGTGGGTTCTTTGGTAGAGCCTCAACAAGTAACTCTTCACCCTGAATTTACTTGACTTCGTTTTTCCTTTTCGAGAAACAATGTTGAAGGCATTTTGTATGCGCTCTTTGTATATTCTTCATTCTCCGTAAAATAGCTCTCTTCTTGCCAACGTGTCGTTGCAACTCACCTGCATTGGCCACCCCCACGCCGATAGCGTAGCAAAGGACAGTTGTTGGCGGTAGATCACTTATGGTTGGACCCTGCCAGCAAATCAACCAACCAACTTTATGGTCGAACACTATTGACAGAAAGGAGCAGCGAATAAGAAAAATATCGCAACTTGGGCGACCGACACTCTGTATAGGGGAGTCGGTGAGTCCGGCGAGCAAGCGCCCTTAAGTTGCAGTTGCCCCGTCTATGTATAATTATCCCCGGGTGTGGCCGGTTCTCCCTCTTATTTTGGCCCTCTTCTGTTGCTACTTGTGTTCATCCCCTCTCCCCTCTCTCCTGGACACCCCGACAATATGTTCAATCGGAAGTTTAGTATCAACCGCAACACGGGCGTGCCCAAGCCGTCCCGGCGCTTCTCTTCGGGCGAGCCAGGCGGCGGAGGTAAGATGCCGTTCATTCTCCAATGTCTCTCCTCTTCGCTCGCCTCCCCTGACCATCCCGCACCCCTCTTTAGAGTCCACAAGTCGGATTCATCTCCAGTTCCGTGCCGCCCATGAGGGCCACCTGCCCCATGCTGGCCTTGACGCCACCCGCGCATCCACCGGTGTCGTCTGGTGCACTGAGCGCGCCGCCGAGTTTGGCTTCCTCGACGAGCCGGACCAGTGGGCCAACCTGGGCCAGGGCGCCCCGGAGGTCGAGGACAACATCGAGGGCTGCTTCCAGCGCCCGCGCACCCTGGACATTGCCGTTGCCAGCCGCGAGTACGGCCCCACTGCCGGGATCAAGCCGCTGCGCGAGGCCGTCGCCCGCCTCTACAACGAGCACCATCGCCAGGGCAAGGCGAGCCAGTATACCTGGGAGAACGTCGCCATTGTGCCGGGCGGCCGGGCGGGGCTGATCCGCATTGCGGCTGTGCTCAACAACGCATACGTCGGGTTTTTTATCCCGGATTACACAGGTTCGTCTCCGGGTAACACTGCACAGAGCGAGGGTTGGGCGTTTGGTTAACGGTCCCCAAACAGCGTACAACGAGATGCTGTCCTTGTTCAAAAATGTAGGTTGTTTCTTTTCACTCGTTTCGACCTGTTGCGTACACCAGGGATTCTCACACTCCAGTTCGCCGCCATCCCCGTGCCTCTGAACGAGGAGGACGGGTACCACATCCACCCCGACAAGATCGCCGAGGAGATCTCGCGCGGCACAGGGGTGATCTTGACGTCCAACCCGCGCAACCCGACGGGCCGAGTCGTGGCCAACCCAGAGCTCGCAGAGATCCAGAACCTGTGCCGCGACCGCGCGACGTTTATCAGCGACGAGTTCTACTCGGGCTACAACTACACGAGCGACTGCGACGGCACGACGATCAGTGCGGCCGAGAACGTCGAGGACGTCGACGAGGACGACGTGCTCATCCTGGATGGACTCACCAAGCGGTTCCGGCTGCCGGGCTGGCGTGTGGCCTGGATCCTGGGACCCAAAGAGTTTATCAAGGCCATCGGCTCGTGCGGCTCGTATCTCGACGGCGGCGCCAACGTGCCCTTCCAGGAGGCGGCCGTGCCCATGTTGGACCCGACGCTGGTGCAGGCCGAGATGGTGGCGCTGCAGCGGCACTTCCGCGACAAGCGCGACTACGTCGTCGGCCGCCTGCGCGCCATGGGCTTCGTGCTGCGGTACGTGCCCGACTCGACCTTTTACCTGTGGCTCAACCTCGAGGGCCTGCCGGCGCCGATCGCCGACGGGCTCAACTTCTTCCAGGCCTGCCTGGCCGAGAAGGTCATCGTGGTGCCGGGCATCTTCTTCGACCTCAACCCGTCACGCCGTCGCGACCTCTTCGACTCGCCGTGCCACCACTTTGTGCGTTTCTCGTATGGGCCCAAATTGGAGACGCTCAAGCGCGGCTGTGACGGCATCGAGCGCGTTCTGGACAAGCACAGGCAGCAGTCGTGAGAATATAACAGTCAATACAAAAGATATCAAACCAGGGCCATAAAAACAGCCGCTGCCACTCGTGATGCTCTCGCTCGCCACCCTTCCCCAAAGCCGTCACCCACGTGAATATTTACATCCAAAAAACCGCAAAATCTCCAAGCTGCGGCAATGAAACCAAACCGTCCCCATACCAGATAAACCAGAACCCCGTTTGTAGTATTCAGGAAAAGAGTGTGAAGTCGTGCCCCCTTTCCGCTTTGTGTCCGTTTTTTTGTTGCTTTTTATGTCGTTGGTTTTTTTCTTGTCTTGTTGTGTTCTCCTTCAGCCAGACGAGTCTCTCGTCAGGTCCTCGTCGGACATGGACACAGAGTCCTCGTCGATCCGCTTCACACCGTTAGGGTTCTTGGACTTGAAGTCCTCCAACAGCTTGCCCAAGAAGGCCTCATCGCCGGCGTTCTTTTCGAGGACGATGCTCTTGAGCCACTTGTTCTCCGTCTCGAGCTGCGAGATGCGGCCCTCGAGGGCGGTGACCTTGTCCGTCATCTCCTTGGCGGACTTCTCCAGAGCCTGCTCCCGCTGCTTCTTCTTGATGCGGAAGCGTGCGCTGGCGGCCGTGTTCCGCCGCCGCTTGTCCTCCTCAGCAGCGATGCGGGTGTGCTCCTCGAACGAGACGGCGCGCGCCTGCAGGTTCAGCGACTCGGATGTCCGCTTCTCAGCAGCGGCTATCCGCGGCGGGGCCTGTGCTCCTGAACCGTAGCCATTGTGCCGGGCCGGAAGGTGCTGGCCAGCAGGGCTGTTGGCAGGGTAGAGCGGCTGAGGGCCGGGTTGGATTGGCTGGTGCTGGTGGTGCTGGTGGTGTTGGACGTTGTCCCGGTATGTAGACGGGATTGCCGGCGCAGAGTACGCAGCATCGAAAGCTGGAAAACTAAAGTCGCCTGATGACATTGTGCCATCGTCAGCGGAATGCTCTTATCCGGTGGAGCTTCGCGTCGTTGCGCCGATGTAATAGAAGAAAAGAAGACAAGCCAATGGACGTAGGGGGCAGTGATGAGGAAAGCGAGAATACCACGAACTCGGGCAATGAGAAGAGCGCGGGAAGGGCAAAGGGGGAATATAAGAAAAAAAAAGCAAGAAGAGTATATCAAAAGGACGATTGGAATGAAAGAAACACAATGCTTCCACTCTCAAGCACCACGGAAGAGAAGCAGCACCATTGTGTCAGGGGAAACCGTCAAGGAAGGAAGGTAGGATAACGGAAGTGACGGTCAGCCTCCCTCTCCTCTGCCCGGCGTCTGAAGGCCCGTTGATGCTGCCTTCCGTTCCCATGTCTTTTTCTGATTTGGCGGTGCGCAGCCGATGAGCACGAAATCACGGGGTATTGCACCATCACAGCCTGAAATTTGCACATCCCCCGCCCGTAGTGGGTGAGTGGGGACCTGGCATTGCGCGCACCCGCGAAGCACCCGCGAGCCAATGAGGGCGGGCGGTTTAGGACGCTTGGTGGCAGGGAGAGGAAATCAGGAAGGAGGGAAGCGGGCAGCCAAACAGAAAAACAGAAACAAAGAATAGGGTAATAGATGGCGAGGAAAAAGGGCATGAGAAAAAAAACCAACGTGTAGAAGTGGGGGTAAACGGGGAAAGTGCGGGCACGAGGGTGCTGTGAGACAAGTAGAGAGGGGTGATCGTCCTCGACGAGGCATTTGGCGTCTCCGCGTCTTGAAGCCGTGAGACTGGTCGAGTTTGTCGACTTGAGCCACTTGACTCTGCCACTTGACTCTTCCTTTGGTTTTGGCCGGGAAGGATGACTCGGGAGGCATGTGAAGGCGGCAACGTAACAAAACACACAAAACACAATAGGAAGACGCGGGAAGAAAGGTAGAAGAGGAAAACGCAAAGAGAGAATTCCAACAGACGGAAGAAAACATACCAGGAGCCATAAAGTCGAGCTGGCCGAAGGCCGGCACACCCTCCTCGTCCGCCACCGGCGACACGGCAGTCGAGCCAGCCGACGAGGACATGCTCTCGGAAACGAGCTTGGACGGCGGCGCCGGCGGCGGGTGGAAATCCGTGCTCTGTGCGGTGTCGAGATCGAAGAACTCGGTGTTGGTGAACATGGACAGGTCCTGGTCGTCCATGCTGAAGGCCGGGTCGCTCTCGACCAGCGTCGGGCGATCGTGCAGCTCCCGGAGGAACTGCGAGATGTTGGGGCCGCGTCTGAAAGCCATGCTGGGCGGTGGGTGCGGCAGCAAAACCACGTCAAAAAGGAGGACGGGAGGGGTTGGTCAACGCCAGGCGCGACGAGGCTCTCTCGGAAAGCGAGCGGGCGTGGGGATGAGAAAAGACGGAAAGAGGTCGGATCACCGAGCACGGAGCACGGGCCGCTGTTGTCGAGTCGTTCTCGCGGGCTGTTCGAATGCTCTCTTGTCGTCGTCAGTCGTCGGTGTTCCGTCGCTCGCTGTTTAGTTCGTCGTGATGTTTGTGAGAAGAGAGGAAAGCGCAGAATTCGGCGGATGGGAGGGGGATGAAAAAAACGACTACCGAGTCAGACCCACGCCGCCGAATCGAGGTGGTCTGGTCGCTAGATCCTGCCATCCACGCAACAAAGAGCCCACAGCCGACAAAAAAGGCACGTTTTTCCCACGACGTTGCCACCCTCCCACTCCACTTCATCAGCACAGTGCCGAAAAAGGCACTTGGTCTGCAGTCCGGTCCACTCCGGCGTGGATAATAATACGTAACAGGCCAAATCTTCAGCGCGAACACAGTGGTCCCCCCTGCTGGTACTGTGGGATGGCCCCCACATCGGCTTGATGCTGAGAAATCGAAATTGGAAACAACTTCCGCCAGCCAATGGCCCGGCGGCAAGCGCGCAAGAACGAAAATTCCGGCGTAGTATTTCCAGCTAAGGTTCTTTAAGTACGGAAGAACATCCCTCGAGGGCTGTGCGGTCTCGGCCTTTGTCGGCGTACTCCGGCTCCGGTTATGGTCCAGGGTCCAAATGCCGAAGAGAATCCGTATGCGCGTTTATGTTCACGTGACACAAACATGAACGATATGACGTTAATGACGTTTAAGAGTCACCTTTTCCTCTCCCTACCGGAAAGCCTGGAACGGCGTTCCTAGCACTCGCCCTCGGGCATCAAACCGCACGCCCTCGCGCCGCAGGAGCGCCCGTTTCTCGGCCAGCGTGATGCCCTCCTTGCCTGACTCTGCACCCCGCCCGGTCCCTGTCCTCTTCCCCGGCGGCCCGACGCCCTTGAAGCCGCCTAAGCCGCCGCCGGTGGCCACGCAGCGGTGGCACGGCACGTCGGGCGCGAACGGGTTGCGGCGCAGCGCGTTGCCGACGGCGCGCGGCGACGAGCCCAGGTGGGCGGCCATGCACCCGTAGGTCGTGACGTGGCCGGCGGGGATCTGGCACAGCAGCGCCCAGACGCGCTGCTCAAACGGGGTGCGCCCGGACGCGGCGATGCGGCGCAGCTGGACGTCCATGGGATCGGAAGACATGGGCGGCGGCGTGTCGCACGGGCTCTGGGGTGCAGTGCAGGATGCGGCCTGGGGGGCGATTGGGTCCCCTGCTGGTCCGGGCGTTTCCGTGCACCGTTGCTCCATTTCTTTCCGAGAAACGGCTGTTGGTGTCGCTGCTTGGTCTCTGCTGTATGGGAAAGACGAAACAAGATGGATCTGTCTTGTTTTGGACGGGTTCTTATATGCGTCGTTGCGCTTCCGAGACGTTGCTGCAGAAGTGACGAATCAGCGTCGAGTTTTGAAGAGGCCACACGCCTTCACGTGGAACCCGTCCACCGATGCAGCACACAACGCCCTCGGTCGCAGAGTTCTTTCCGTGGCCCGAACCCAGTCTTCGTGTCGTCGAGACTCTCGTCTCTTCCTCTCTGTAGCTTCTCCGCCTTCTGTCGCGAAAGAGCGGTGAACGACGTTTGACGAGTGTCCCTAGCCCGTTCTCGCGGTCAAGCCACCCTCCGCCTCAATTTAGTTGTCCGTATGCCCGGCATATGTTTTCTTTAGCTTCTTGTGGCTTGTGCGGCCATGTCATTGGTTTAGTGAGAGCCGGGGTTGCATTCGGGCAACGTCCACTAGCACACTCGTCAGCCTCACTTTCGAGAATTACGGCTCCTAGACACCCTTCCCCAAGAGCCTTTGCAAATCGGCTCCTGCGATTGGAGAATTTTGTCTTGGTCCGGAGCCTGATTTGTGCGGGATTGCGAGGCCCTCGCCGCTCTTTTGCTTTTCTCCTCTGCTCTCTACAATTTTCCTGATTGCCTGCCTGGCCAGAGTGACGAGAAATGTGCAACTCCGCCAGAATGGAGGGTGTGCAGCCTCGCCAACCGGCCGGTCTTAGAGGCAGACGCTCTATAAGAGGAAACGGCCCGCCCTGACCGTGCACATCTGCTTTTGTTTCGATTTGGCCGTGATATCCTTCGTATTGAAACCAGACCTGCGTATCTACGCCATCATACCCATTTCTTCACAATGCCTCCCAACGGCCATCGTCGTTCCAAGGACGCGTCCGTGTCCAGCCAAGAGAGCCTCAACTACGACACACAGCCGCAACAGCAGCAACAGCAGCACCAGCACCAGGCGCGGATGCAACAGAGCGGCATCCAACCAAATGGCCAGGGACAGATGCCTTTCAAAGCCAACGAGATGCCCCCGATGGGGTATGCTGATGGTGGCGGCGGTGGCGGTCGTGGCGGCCACGGCAACCACGGCAACGGCCATGGCCACGGTCACAGCGGCAGCGGCGGTTACGAGCGCATGCTCTATGACCGTGCAGCCCTCGAGCGCCTGCGCTGCAAGGACTGCCACGCGCCGGTGGCCTGGCGCAACACCGACGACGTCTTATCGCGCGGGGTCTACGGAAACCAGGACGACCGCGACGTCCAGGCGAAGCTGCTTGAGCTGCTGGCTGCGGGCGGGCTGTCGCTTGCCGAGATTAGCGACGTTGTCGGCGGCGGCGGCAGCCTGGTGGTGCCGGTGGGCTCCCTCTCCGTTCCGGGGGACGCGCAGATGCCGGGGGGCCAGGCCGCTGCCGGCGGAGGGGGCATCGACCCGTCCCTCTTCGCGCGCATGTCCAAGCCGGCGGTCTGGCTGGCGGCCAAGTTTGCTGTCGAGGACGAGAAGCGCGAGTGGTTCTTCAACAACCAGAACCAGCAGCGCCCGTTTGTTGCCTCCCACTACTGCGAGGACCGTGAGTTGCTGCCGCGCGTCCGGCAAGACGAGACGACCCCAGGCTGACAACGGACCGCAGACACGTGCCGGCACTTCTTCTCGCGGGAGAAGTGCATGTTCAAGAAGCCTTCATACGATGCGGTCTGCAACCAACGTACGTGCAACGGGGACCAAACAAAATCAAACAAGCACAGACTCTGACACCTTTCTCCGCTGCAGATGCCATCTGTCCCGTCCTCGGCTGCCGAGAGGGCAAGGGGCAGTACATCGATGCACAGCGCGCCGACCACAACGCCCTGCACTTTTTGCGCCATGCCTTTTGCTTGAACCGTACGGCTGGCCTTTCCGATCCCCTCGTTGCTTTCGTTTGCCTAAAGACGGCACACTGACGATGCAGACCGCTGCGCGGCCCCAGGCTGCGAGTTGCTGTGCGACGAACTCACCAAGGGCATCTTTGGCCAGTACTGTGCCATGCGTATGTCTTGATGATCCCTGTTCGCTCCACGAGTGTCTGCATGCATCTAACGTTCCTCTCTCTCTCAGACCGATGCCATTACAGAGGCTGTGCCAAGGCTAGTCTCGATCGACGGCCTTTTTGCTCCAAGCGTAGGCTTCTCTCTTTACCGCCCGCTGCCTTCTGTTTTGTTGTCTTCTCCGGTTCCCTAACAGACGACTGCAGATAAATGCCAGGCTAGCAACTGCCAAAAAATATCCGTCCCCAACTATGAGCTGTGCAAGACCCGTGCGTGCCCCCCCCCCTTTCTCTCTTCTCACAAAAGCCAACGATGCCTAACTGTCCGAAGACGTTGTCTGCAGCCAGAAAGGCTGCACCCAGCCTCGTGTTCCTCTGCCGGAGGCGTGTGCGGTCAAGAGCTCCGAGCGCACAGAATGCGGCATAGAGATCTTCGACCGCCGGCTGTACTTGTCCTACTGCCAGGAGCACGGCTTCTGTGCTAGCCGTCCGTGCCGGGGCCTGCGCGTCAAGTCTTCGGTTCACTGCCGCAAGCACGCCTGCTCCGAACGCGGCTGCACTGTTGTCTGCAGCGACAAGCTTGTCCGCTACTGCGACGAGCGTACGTATTGCTGCTGCCTTTATTTGACGCCTGGAAAACTGACAGAATCGTTTCAGACCGCTGCGACATGGATGGCTGCACAAGCCCCAAGGCCTGGCAGAACGACCAGCGGACCCGCGAAGACTTCTGTGGTGCTCGTACGTGCTGGTCCTTTCTTGTGCTGTCGCCGACCTCGCCTTGCCATCCCGCTAATCTTGTCCTAGATGTCTGCCGTGACAGCGACTGTTCTGCCGGCGTTCCGGACCTGCACCTGTACTGCGAAGACCGTACGTATCTCTCTCTCGTGCTTTTTGTGCTGTTCTAGTGCTAATGCGTACTTCTAGACGAATGCGAGGTGGAGGACTGCACCGCCGAGACAGCCGACAACGGAGTGTGCTTGGAGCGTAAGTTGTTCTTCCTTCTCTGTCCCTGGAGAGGAGTCTTTTGGCCATGCTTGTTTTCCGGTGCTAATGCCCCGCTGCAGATGCCAAACTTCGTCTTAAGGCAGACGTAAAGAATGCTGCCAAGAAGGAGACCGGCGAGTGGATGCACATGCTGTACGCCTACCCACCCGGCGAGAAGGGTGGCGGCTACCTCGACGTGCGCCGCTCCCGCCGCTCGGGCCTTGGCCGCCGCGTCTCAAGGCGCTATTCGTCGACATCCGCGTCAGATACGGCATTGAGCGACAACGAAGAAGCACCCAATCCAGGCCCTGGTCGCGCCAACACGGGCGGCAGAGCTCCCAACGGCAGCAGGCCGAGCACCGGGCCTACTGGCGGCATCCCCATGCGGCTTGCTGGGCAGACCACCGGGCAACCCGCCATGCAGCGTGGAATAGCCACGCCCGACGGCAGCGATACGGACTGGCAACAGTTGGGGGGGCGTAATGCGTGAGTGGTGAAAGGAGGGTCGGACAGAAAGAGGCGAGCGTCTGTGGTGAGCAGGCGGTCTTGAACGAATTATCATGATTTTTTCCTTATTTGTGTGTGCAGTATACCACTTTAGAGTGCCAGACAAGAAAGAAATGCCTCCAACCCCGAAACACACGCCCACGCCGCTTTTTCAGTCGCCCGTGTCCAGCTCCAGGTCCAGCTGCACCCCGTTGCTCACCCCGTAGTCCTCGAGCGACAGGTGGTCCTTGAAGGGCCGCTCCCCCTGCCGCCGCAGCATGATCTCGCTCGGGTCGCGTCCGATGCGCGCCGCCACCATCACCTTGAACTGCCGGATCAGGTCCGAGCCCATGCACGGGATCGCCGCCTTGGTGCCCAGCCGGTCGTTGACGTTCACAATCATGAACTCCTGGTTGACGACCTTGGGAGCCGCCTTTTTCTTGCTGGGGACGGTCCCGGAGGCCGCGCCAGAACCGGTGCCCGCCCCAGACGCCGTCTTGTCGTCGCGGCGGCTGTGTCGCTTCCCGCTGCCGTGCCCTCCGTCGCGGTCGCGGTCGTGCTCGCGTCTCCTGTCTCTCTCCCGGTCTCTGTCATGTCCCCCACCGTCCCGTCCGCCATCCCGCCTATCCTCCTTGCTGTCGCCGCCGCCGGTGCCCTCTTCGTCCTTATCCCGGCGCCTTTCCTTCACCTTGAACCCGCTGCCGGTCCATTTCTTGGCCTTCGGCTGGCTATGGGTGTCCATGCCCCGGTCGAAGCCGTGGTCGCGGTCGCGGTCGGTGTCTAGATCGCGACCGACTGTGCGATCAGCGCTGCCGCCCTCGTGCCCGTCCCGTGGACCATCGTCGCGTGGACGGTTTTGGTCCCTTGCGCGGTCCCGGCCGTGGTGCCCGTGCCTCTCCCAACCACGGCCATGGTCACGGTCGCGTTCCCGGTCACGATTGTAGTCGCGGTCACGGTCGCGCTCTCGGCCATACTCTCTATCGTTTCCACGCTCTCGGTCTCTTTCTCGACCTCTGTCGCGATGGCGGCGGTTGTCGTCTCGTCTCGGAGACCGGCTGCGACTGTGCCTGCGGGGGACATCACTGCGGTCGGACACCCTGTCGTTCCGACTAGGAGACTTCTGGCCCCCCAGGCCTTCGTTATCGGCCATCTTCGCTTCGAAATGGTTGTGTTGGTGCTTTGCAGGGAGCGAGAAGTTGGGGACGGGGAAAGATCAGCGCATTTGGCGAGGCTGGTCCCAAAAGCGGACAACCACGGCAGAAAATGACCTACGAGTAGTGTTAGACCAGTGGGCTTCAGACAGTTTTGGGCGACTTTACGATTTCTTTCAGGCAGTTTCAGTGGGAATTATTTGAAATGGTTTTATGACCTTTTGACACCGATATCAACAGAGAAAGAAAATGCAAAACCAAAATGACACCAGCTCCCCAACGCCGGAACGAGAGGAACAGAAAAGATCAAAGACAAAAAAAAGAAAATCCTAATACAGAGCCAAAAGCCATAAAAGGTCGTATCGGGCCAGCTCCCCAACAACGCAAAACGATAAATGGCAATCAAAAAGATCAAAGACGGCCAAAAAGATCACCAAATAAAACCTACAGAAGAAGATAACACACGCGCACTGCTGCGGTACCTATGCAGTACTGTGCTTCTTCTTCTTCTTCTTCGGCGTCTCGTCGTCTTCGTCGCGCTTCCGCTTGCTGGGCGCCTCCTCGTCTGTCTTCTCGGCCTTGCGAAGCTTCTTCAGCTCCTTCTTGCTGTGAACAACCGGGGTTCCGTTCTTGTCCATCTCCACGTCGCCACGCTCGTACTTGCGCTTAAACTTGGAGACGGAGATGCCGGCCGCCTCCGCATACTTCTCGTACTCTTCCTCGGAGAGCTTGCGTGGTGCTGCAGTTGTTAGCCATTGATCTCAACTGTCACCACCGGGGGGGTAGAAACTAGCTGCTTACCCGAAGTGCCGTTGGTAGTTCCGTTAGTGGTACCGTTTGCCTCCTCATCGTCGTCGACAGCCATCGAGACATCCTCGGTCTCCTCTGGTGCCGGCAAGTTCTTCCCCTTCTTGTCTTTCTTCTCCTTCTTCTCCTTCTTCTCCTTCTTGTCCTTCTTCTGCTTCTCGATAGCAGGCGTATCCTCGCTCGTGGCAGCCGGCTCGTTGCCTGTCAGACCGTCGGCATCGATGTTGTACTTCCGTGCCTCCTTCACCTCCCACTTGCCAGGCGTGCCGTTTGCCCCGGTAGGGAAAGCGCCCGCCTTGGCAAGGGGCTTGCCTTCCAGCTTCCGCACGTTGTACTCGAGCTTGGCCCGTGCCGAGATACCCAGAGCCGCACGCGTCTCGTCATCCGCATCGTCGTCAAACTCAGACAGAGCATCCGTGCGAACGGCAATGGCCGCCTTGGATGCGACCTGGCGGGCAATCTTGCCCTTGTTGCGGCCGGTGCATTGGCCAACCAGGGACGCGTGGTAGATGAGACCGTACTTGGGAGTGGAGTGCTTCGTCTTGAGAGCGCGGAAGAGAGCCTTCTCCGCACCAACAATCTGAATGGTCGAACCCGCGCTCTTGGCAAGGTTCATCAGCGAGCCCGTGTGCGCGATGAGGCGTGCGCCAACGAGGTAGCCGACAATCTCGGTCAGGTTGGGGGCAATGGCCTTCATGCGCGACTCGAGGTAGCTTGCCAGCTCGATGCGGTACTGCGTGTATGTGACAACCTGCTGGGCCAGGAGCTTGATGTTCTCCAGGTCCTCCTCGGCAATTTCCGTGCCCATGCTGACCTCGGCCGCCGCCTTGACAGCCGTCTCAATCTCCTCGGGAAGGATCTCCGACAGATCAGCAGTAGCAAGCTCGTCGCGCATGCCAATGGCAAGGATCACCTTGGCGTAGGCGAGGTTGTCGTTGAGGATCTTGGCCAGCTCAGGGAAGTGCCAGCCGTACCACTCCTTCACGCGCATCGCGTATGTGTTGAGCTCTTTGTCAAGATCGTCCAGAAGAGCCACAGCCTGAATAATCATCACATCCACCTTGTCGGCCGAGAACTTGAGCTTGTGGCGCGACATCGAGTGCGACAGACCCAGAGACATGGTCTTGAAGCCTTCATCGTCGATACCAGGAATGAGATCAGTGATGTGCTGGCGGATGCTGCGGTAAATCTCGCCCGCGAGCGAGCCGGGCGCCGCAGTCACGGCGGTGATGTTGAAGCCGGGCAGCTTCTGCAGCGCGTTCCCCAGGCTCTTGTCGGCCACGGCCAGCGAGATCTTCTTCTCGTCCTTGACAGCATCCAGAAGCTTGGCCAACAACGGTGGCACCTTGCCGTCGACCAGTTTGTCGAGCTCGCTAATGGCAGCCGCCGCACTGTCCCATTTCACAAACTCTTTGAGCTTCAATCTAAGTACGGCAAAAGCAACGGTTAGCGATTGCATTGGTCTACAGTGCGATAAAGCATGCGAATTGACCAGGAGGGTCATGAAATTAGGTGGGTGGGGGTGCTGCCGATGGCCAAAGAAAAAACTCACTCTTCATGGATCTTGTCGGTCGAGGAAATGCGGAGGCTGAGGTCATCCCGTTCAAGAAGCTTCTTGTCCTTTGCCTTGAACAGACCGTAGCTAAAAAAGGAAGGAGACGCGTTAGCATTCTATCTCGCACCGCAATCATGCACAGAAACAGAAAGCGCGACGGGCCAAAACGTCTGGCGATGCAGTAGGTGTCGCGCTGTTGCGGAAAGAGCAAACGAGGCCCGTCGCAGCTGCCTCAACCATCAACTTACCCAGCACTCGTCTCTGCAAGAACAAAGAGCGGCATCTTGACGGACAGTGTGTGCGTGAACGCTCTTTCCTAGGTTTGACAATCAGGATAGAGTTGAAGGGCGTCGCGAGGTAAGAGGTTGAAGATGATTTTTTTGGGAGACAACTTTTTTTTTTGGAGACTTTCTCTTTTTTTTCTTGCTAAAGCTTTTTTCTGAAATAAAAAGTGGATCCGCATGTTATCAACTAGCCTTATGTGGTTAGACTGTTTTCAAGCCACTTTCTGCTGCACCGCCACACGGCGTTTAGCCAAGCTTCAATGGTGCGCTGTTTTCTAACGACAGCAGGCAACACTGCACGACAATCCATTTGCTTGTTTCCGCCAACGACGACACATCCATCCTCTGCTGCCAAGATGGAGGGCCTTCTCTACAACGTCAACAATGGGTAAGGAAGCAGCTGAGTGGGGATGTCCAGACACTCTTGGCACCAGCTAACGATCGCCTACAGATACGTCGAGGGCATCGTCCGCGGCTATCGCAATGGCCTCCTCAATGGCGTCAACTACAGCAACATGACGCAGTGCGAAACAATTGACGGTACGATATGTTCTGGATATGTACCAGTTTTGCTTGTGAGACCGTGCGTCTGCTAACAAACCGTAGACCTTAAGCTACAGCTCGGTCCAGCATACGGCGACTTCCTCGCGTCGCTCCCCCCGAACCCATCCACGTCAAGCCTCGCTGCGAAGACAACCGACAAGCTTGTTTCCGAGTTTCGGTACGTCCGCGCGAACGCGGTCGGGTCGCTAGCCCAGTTCATGGACTACCTGACCTATGGCTACATGATCGACAATGTCGCGTTGCTCATCACGGGCACACTGCACGAACGGGACACGCGTGAGCTTCTAGACCGCTGCCACCCGCTCGGCTGGTTCGAGACCATGCCTGTGCTGTGTGTGGCCACCAACATCGAGGAGTTGTACAACAGTGTACTTATCGAGACGCCGCTAGCACCCTACTTCAAGGGCAGTCTCAAACACGAAGACCTCGATGAGCTCAACATCGAGATTGTGCGCAACACACTCTACAAGAACTACCTGGAGGATTTCTACAACTTTGTCAACACTCATCCCGACATGGCCGGAACACCAACGTCGGAGGTCATGACGGAGATGCTCGAGTTCGAGGCCGATCGCCGCGCCATTAACATCACCATCAACTCGTTTGGCACGGAGCTCTCCAAGGCTGACCGCAATAAGCTCTATCCGAGCTTTGGTCGGCTGTACCCCGAGGGCACGCTGATGCTGTCGCGGGCCGACGACATTGACGGCGTGCGTTTGGCTGTCGAGGGTGTGCTGGACTACAAAAGCTTTTTCGAGGCTGTCAACCTGGGCGGCGGTCCGGTGGGCCCTGGAAACATGGGCGGAGGTCAGGGTGCTGAGGGCCGCAGCCTGGAGGACATGTTCTACCAGAAGGAGATGGAGATCTCCAAGAACGCTTTCACACGGCAGTTCACGTATGCCATTGTGTATGCGTGGGTGAAGCTGCGCGAGCAGGAGACGCGCAACATTACCTGGATTGCTGAGTGCATTGCCCAGAGCCAAAAAGACCGGATCGGAAACTATATTTCCGTTTTTTGAGCCGTTGTTGCAGGTTTTCACAAGCCATTGCAGTTTTTTCTTGCTTTTTGTTTCCCTTCGTTGCTCTCAAAATACCCACGCAGGAGGGTAGTAACGAAACATCACCCATCTTGGCGACGGGTCATTTACACGAGGGATGGAGTTTGGGAAGTTCAAGCATGGTCGTTGCACTGTACTACTGTTGTCAGATCTTAGGTCATCTTTATTCTCTTTTTTGGTTACTCTCTTGCAACATTCTCCTTGTACCGTGGCCCTCTGGTAGCTCCTTCTTGCTCGTCCTCTCTGTGTAAATCGTCTTGTCATGCAGCGTTGTGGTGCAAATGTATACAAAGATCACAAACACAAGATCCGAAGAAGAAACAGATGCTATTATATATGTACATATGCAGGTTGCTTCCCTTGCTTCCCGCTCATTCGGTTCAAATCGAGATCTGGCCCTGCCAGGTGGCCTCGGTCAGACCGAGCTTTTCGATCACGTTCGTCCACCGTTGGCTCCCCCGTTCTTTGCGATGCAAGTATTGCAGCAGCTTCTGTCGCCGATGGCACAGCAGCCGGAGGTTCCGCTTGTTGTGCTTGTCCCGGTTCCCCTTTGGGCCCTCAATCACCTTAGCCAGAATGCGGATCTTGGCCGTCAGGATGGCGATTTGAACTTCGGAGGAACCCGTGTCGGGTCCGCCGCGCTGGAGCGGCTCGCGCGGCGGCAGATCCGGAGCACGCGGCATGGGCTCGAGAACCTTGTCTGTGTTGTGGCGACCAAATTCATCGATGCATCGCCGGATGTTGGCGTGCCGGCGACCCTTGCCGTTGCCCGCCTTGAGAGACGTGACGAGCTCAAGGACCTTGACAGCCTTGGCATGCCGTGCCTCGTGATCCCGCAGTTCCTGAGCCTCGGCCGCGGCATCGACAACAATCCGGTTGGTGTTCTCGAGCGGCTTGCTCAACTGGTACGCCATAGCGACAGCCTCGTCGAGCTCCTGCCGCGTCAGCTGGTGGTCCAGCAAGTCGGGCTCGGTCGGCAGAGGGTGCGGTTCCTCCACAACGCGCCCCTGCACGTCCTTTTTTATTTCCGACATTGGTTCCTGGGCGGCCGAATCAAAGGACTCGACAAAGGGGGTCGGGATTCCATGAATGGGGCTGCCTGCGGCAGTCGCCCGCTCACGCTCAAGCTCGTTGTGGCGTGCGACCCGGGCGAGCCGCCGCGATTCCATTTGCGCCCATCGGTAAGGTTCCTGCTTCTTGATTCGCTTCTTCTCCTGCTGGGACAAATTGGCAACCTGCACGAGCGGCTGCAAGCTCGGTGCTGGCCGTCTGGGTGCTGGCCGAAGACATACTGCCAAACGAAGATCACGGTTAGTTTAGGTATGGGCGATACACGCCGTAGTATGGAAACCGACTCACGGCTCAGAAGACCCAACGACTTTTGTATCGGCGCACGGTGAGTCATGGTTGCGAAGGATGTTTGTCGACTAGCAAACGGGCTCGTCTCCCGTCTCTACTCATCCAAAGCCGAGAGTACTTTGCGATGCGATGCCGCGCTCTCAAATTTCTGTCCAACGCTGTCCATATGTGGTTAGCGCATATAATGTTCTCGGAATATAGTGTTTCCCACAACCGAGAACGTCTGGAAAGAGTTTCGAAGACTGTGAACACCTACCGATCTATGCTACATCCTGAGGAAGGTTTATTCAACCTTTGCTACGCTCACTCTTTTTCTTTTGTATCTAGGGGACTAAAGATTACGGTTTAGATTTCATACTGTTAGTCTTCGAACCAGCGAGACAGTGGAAGAAGCTCTGTTCCTCACTAGCCACACCCTCAGCCACACTCACGTAGCCTCTGTCCACTTTTCAAGCCACATCTTTCAGCCACAATGACTAACCATGCCAGGGCTTGCCCACAAAAGCAGCCCTATTTTCCAGCTGTGAGGAACCCCTCCAAAAAAAAGCTTAGAAGGGAAAAAAATTGGAGACGTCAAGCCAAAAAAAATCATCGTGAACTGGTGTAATTTTTTCCCCGTCTACTGTGCCTCGTCCTCTCTTTCCACGACAACCACATCTCCGACCACCTTTCCCTCCCTCTCTTCTTTACTCAACCATTTACACAAAATGGCCTCCGCCAACCTTCCCGCGGCTTTCAACGCCACCAGCGAGGACATTCAGATGCTCCTGGCGGCGCAGAGCCACATCGGCTCTAAGAACCTGCAGGTGCACATGAACCCGTACCTGTGGAAGACTCGTGCGGACGGTGTCAATGTCATCAACATTGGCAAGACGTGGGAGAAGATCGTGCTGGCGGCGCGCATCATTGCGGCTGTCGACAACCCGGCCGACGTGTGCGTGATCTCGGCCCGTCCGTACGGCCAGCGTGCGGTGCTCAAGTTTGCGGCCCACACGGGCGCGCAGGCGATTGCCGGCCGCTTCACGCCCGGTTCGTTCACCAACTACATCACGCGCTCGTTCAAGGAGCCGCGCCTGATTGTGGTGACGGACCCGCGCACCGACGCCCAGGCCATCAAGGAGGCCAGCTACGTCAACATCCCTGTCATTGCGCTGTGCGACACCGACTCGCCGACCGACTTTGTCGATGTTGCCATCCCGACCAACAACAAGGGTCGCCACGCTATTGGCCTGGTTTGGTGGCTGCTGGCCCGTGAGGTCCTGCGCCTGCGCGGCACCATCCTGAACCGCGAGACTCCCTGGGACGTCATGGTTGATCTGTACTTCTGTGAGTTTACACTTTTCCATGCATCCGTATCTTTCTCTCTTTTCTAACAATACAAAAGACCGTGACCCCGAGGCTGAGGCCGAGGAGAAGGCTGAGGAGGAGAAGGTCGCTGCCGTCGAGGAGGAGCCCGTGGTTGCCGAGGCTACGTTCGGTGCCGGTGGCGACTGGGAGGCGGCCCCGGCTGGCTTTGCTGCCGCGGCCACGACCGGCTGGGACGATGCGGCCGCTGCGCCCAACCAGCAATGGAGCGCCGAGACTGGCGGTGCCCAGTGGGCGGACGACGCCGCCGCCGCTGCGCCTAAGGAGGCCACGCAGTGGTAGAGTGTTTGTCTCTCTGCCTTTTCTTGTATGCTTCTTTTTTTTGTCGCTACCCGTCACGTTCTGATCCAAGCACGGAACACCGTCCGAAGACAAGGGATTGTGATACTAGTGAGGTCCTTAAAAAACAGGAGGATGGGGAAATCGAGGGGTTCGGGGTGTTCAAAACGGCTGTCGCCAGCCTCTTCCACCAGTTTTTTTGGTTGTTGCTCGTCCATAGGAACGGGTGAGGAAGTCCGTTGTGACCGGCACTGATGAGGGAAAGATACTCTGTTCCAAGGGACGAAGTGCTTTTAGGCATGGTCGTCCTATTGGGTCAGAGGGAATGCCCTGTGTTGGGTCTGACAAGGAACTGACTTGATCGTGGTTCCGCTTCTTCGCCTATTGATGGAAGAGAAAAGAAAATATTAAACTCCCAGAGCGGTGCCCGATGTGAGATCTACAAAGTAAAGGTCGCGAAAAGCAGCACTATAGCAATGCACCAACCATGTCGATGCAGCATAAGCAGGCTTCTCGGGCTATATGCGGACAAGTATTTGGGTGTCGGAAATAAATGGAAGCGCAGAAGGAGCGACCGGACCCCGCGTCCACAGTGTCACCGTCCCGCGTCTACACATATAATAGCATTCAACAGAACTCGTACACCCGCATCTACACTGACGATAGCTTTCAACACACACATACAACACGATGGCGACGTACATCGATCCCGTGCTCCCGACCGACATCCGTGTCAACCAGGATGCCGTCAAGTTCTTCGATGCCTTTTACAAGACGTCGGACACTCCTTCAGCCCACGAAGAATACACACACATGTTCACACCCGACGCGACCTTTGTCGTGGCATCGCGCAAGAGCGTCGGCCACTCGCGTGCGTGATATATGACAGACCCATCCTAGTGCGCCGCCGAGTGGTTGTCGAAGTCCTCGCGAACGATCTATTCATTGAGATGGCATCCCTGACCAAATCCAGAAATCCTTGCCATGCGACAGGGTATGTGGTCGTCGATGGCCAGCCGGCACCACGAGGTGCACAAGATCTTCCCTTTTGGCCAAGACGCGAATGAGTTCGTGCTTATCGGCAGCGTCGAGTACACGTCCAAGACGGGTCAGCAGTCGACCAAGGAGTGGAGCGCGCGGGCGACGCTGGAGAAAGATGCCGACGGCCGCTTGCGACTTCGGGACTACCAAGTCTATCTTGTAAGTCTCGGCAGAAGCGCCTAGCTATCCTGTTTCTGTCTTCATAATTTGATACTCACTACCCTCTAGGACACGGCTGCTCCCTCTTCCTAGTCACAACTGCGACCCTATCAACAAGGGGCCAGCAACTGAATCTTGTCGCCACCTGGCAGAATTTCAATGACTTTGATGAGCTTCCAGAATGGTCCGCAGCCAGCTCAGCGTTTACAAAATAACGCTGTTCCCAGGTTGCCTGGCTCGAGGCCAGTACATGATGTCGTTGTCTCGGCCATCGTTGGTGTTCTTTACAGCCCATAAAAACAAGAGAATTTCGAATGAAGCCTCTACAGAATGCCCTTGATATCGATGCCGCGATACCTCTGATTCTCACTGGCCAACCGGCTATCCATTGACTCCGGCCCCGGCCAGAATGGGGGTCTAGCCGTGCTACGTCCGAGTGTGGCCGTTTACGGAGCAGCCGAAGCGGGCCCGGGGGTGATACGGATATCAAAAACCTCTTTTCTGTGCAATAAAACAGAGAATCACCCCCACAGGACATCCGATGGCGCCCCCGACATACCCCGGAATGATTTCCCCGCACGGCGTCTTCTCCACGGCAAGGCCCTACGGCATGAGCGCAGAGTATTATTCTTCGTGGCTTACAGGCAGAGCCGATTAATTGGATCAAGACGATACCCGGGGGAAACTGCCGTCGGAGCAGACCCCCTCCCGCATCCCCTACCCGGTCAGCAAGGCGCCCCGACCTGGTGACCAAGGGACGCCCGTCGCACGCAAATATGTACGCGTCGGTAGGATGGCCGCCAAGGAACAGGACGTGTTAATACCCTCCTTTTTCTTTTCTTTTCTTTTTTTTTCTTTTCTCTTGCTTGCTGTTTGCCTGATTTCGAGTCGCCTTCTCTGATTTCTCGTCGTGCACGTCAAAACTTTACTCAACTCAGACAGTACTGTGCTTGTTTACCGCCTGCAGCCATGAAGCCCGAAAGCAACGTTGATGTTCTCATCATCGGGGCCGGCCCAGCCGGTATGATGATGGCTGCCTGGATGGCCCGGTGCGGTATCAAGACACGCATTGTGGACAAGCGCGGGACAAAAGTAAGACGCAAGAAGACAGCCATACGACGATCACAGACTCACACCCGCAGATTTTCAACGGGCAAGCAGACGGCCTACACTGTCGCACACTTGAAATCTTTGACTCGTTTGGATTTGCGGACCGCGCGTGGCGCGAGTCCAACCACATCCTAGAGGTCTGCTTCTGGAATCCGGACGCATCGGGCAAGATCGTGCGCAGCAGCCGCGTCGCCGATACGATCCCGGGCATCAGCCGGTTCCAGCAGGTGGTGCTCAACCAGGGTCGCATCGAACGCTTCTTCCTGGACATGCTGGCGACTGAGAGCGACATCCGTGTCGAGCGTGGCGTGCTGCCGACGGAGATGCACTTTGACGAGGCGCTGGCGGAGGATGCCGACGCGTACCCCGTGTCGGTGACCTTGCGACACCTGTCGGAGGCAGAGGCCACACCAGCGCAGGTCGCAACGTCGGGCAATGGCGTGACCGCAAGCGACGGACTGTTCCGCAGCAACTTGGCACCGGACGACACGGCGGACCTCCTGGCTGCGTCAAAGCTCAACGACAAGGCGGACACGACTGAAGTGGTCAAGGCCAAGTACGTGCTGGGCGCAGACGGCGCGCATTCGTGGGTGCGGCGCCAGCTGGGATACACACTCGAGGGCGAGACGACAGACTACATCTGGGGCGTGATGGACATTGTGCCCATCACGGACTTCCCTGACATTCGGCAGCGCTGTGCCATCCACTCGGCGGAGTCAGGCAGCGTCATGATCATCCCGCGCGAGAAGAAGCTGGTGCGGGTGTACTGCCAACTGACAACGACGGAGAAGAACGCGGACGGCACGGCCAAGCGCGTGGACCGCTCCAAGATTACACCGGCCACCATCCTGGCTGCGGCGCAGCGCATCCTGGCGCCGTACACGCTGACGTACCGGCAGATGAACTGGTGGACGGCGTACCAAATTGGACAGCGCGTGGGCACACACTTCTCAGCGCACGAGCGCGTGTTCCTGGCCGGCGACGCCGTGCACACGCACAGCCCCAAGGCCGGCCAGGGCATGAACGTCAGCATGCAGGACGCGTACAACCTCGGTTGGAAGGTGGCCAGCGTGGTCAAGGGCACGGCCAGCCGGGCCATCCTCAAGTCGTATGAGGAGGAGCGCAGCAGCGTCGCGCACGACCTGATCCGCTTCGATCACCGCTTCTCGCGGCTGTTCTCGGGCCGCCCGGCCAAGGATGTCATGGACGAGGAGGGCGTCAGTCCGGACGAGTTCCGGCGGGTATTTGAAAACGGAAACCGGTTTGCGAGCGGCACGGGTACGCTCTTTGGTTTCTGTCCGATTGCTGTCAGCTCTCTGCTAACCGACCCTTCTCCTCTCTCCAGCTGTCAACTACAACCCCAGCCTCATCGTGGCCAAGTCTCCGGAACAGGCAGCCAAGGAACAAACAGCCAAGGGCACCGTGGACACACCAAACCCGGCTGTGGTTACCAGCCCGGTGGTGCACAGTCGCAGTGAGTTGGCCACGGGCCTGCAGGTCGGTGCGCGTCTGCCGAGCGTCAAAGTGCTAAACCAGGCCGACGCGCGGCCGTGGCACTTCCAGGAGCGGCTGCCGAGCAACGGCACGTGGCGCATCGTGCTCTTTGTCGGCGACCTGACGCAGCCGGCGCGCCTGGCAGCGATGCGCGAGCTGGCGGCGCAGCTGGCGGCACCAGATGCTCTGCTGCAGCGCTTCACGCCGGTGGGCGCGCGCTACGACGCCGTCATCGAGGTGCTGACGGTGCACGCGGGCCACCGCACCGCGTTCACCGTGCTGGACTTCCCCGAGGTGCTGCGGCCGTTTGACGAGCTGGACGGCTGGGACTACAACAAGATATTCGTCGACGACCAGTCGTACCACGAGGGCCACGGCGAGCTGTACAAGAACTACGGCATCGACCCGGCCCGCGGCGCGGTTGTTGCCCTGCGTCCGGACCAGCACGTGGCTTACATTGGCGCCGTAGACGACTATGCGTCGCTAGACTCGTTCTTCTCTGGCTTCATGCTTCCGCAGAAGGCGCTGAAGACACAGAAGCTGTAACGGGAGGCTGCGGTTTTCATTTACATTTTGCTTCAGAGCAGGAAGCAATGGGGGGAAGAAGCAGGAGTCGCCGCTGAAAAGAGGACACTTTCTGAACAGACGAACTGGCCATGCGTTCTCGTTTAGGTAACGGCTATGCACGGCGGCAGCATTTAAAGAGCTTTGTACTGGTGATACCGTCCGGGCTGTCTGCAACGGCAAAACCTGCCGCTTTGCGTTTAGTGTTTTCCTTTCTTTTTTTTTGTTGTTGCCCGGGTCTTGTCTTGCCACCTCAACAGAAAAGCTCCGTGGCGGTTTCCTTAGATTGATAGAAAGGACGTGGCGTGCTGGTGAGGCGAAAAGAAGACACACGCTTTGAATGCTTGGACCCCAACGTCGCAACTCCTTCTGCAAGGGTCGTTGCTGCGATGTTGCAGTCCAGTTTTGCGGGGACGATATACCGTCGCTTGCCGCGGATGCGATTTTTATTCTTCAAGGGTCCATATGTCCGGGGGCCTCCATTTTCTGCCTGCACCGTTGCCGCTCCAGTTCCCCTTCCAACCCCGTACAGGAATGCGTCCAATTGTCCAATCGTGCGCCACCAAGTCTCAGGCAATGCTGCGTCGACACGCTACTGCACGGCGATGCTCCCTCTATCCAGAAAGGGCAGAGGGAGACAGGGGACTGGAGGATCGGCACCACGGGATGGAATGAAAGGGCGGAGAAAAGGGAGGGAAAAGCGGGAGTTTCTCTCTTTTCTTTCTACGAGTACGAGTACTTCCTATCCGTACGGAGTATATACGAGTAGTGAACCAGGCACGACGAGCTGGGACAGCAGTGAAGAAATTGCCTGTCTCAAGTAGTGTCTTTGTTCGGTCGGGCTTGCTTGCTTTTTCCTTCGTATTCCGTCCCACGTTTCTGCCGGCTTGTCGGGTTTGCCTTGCTGTTCTTTCTTTGTCTCTCCCTTGGCATGCACGGGCTGGTGCCGGCGAACACGTTCCACTTGAATACCTTCCGTATCCAAAGTAGACAAAAGGGGACAACCAGGTTTCAAGGGATGAATCGCGAAAGGAGCGCTTTTTTTTTAGAGTCTCTTGGCACCGTCTGGCCGTAGCCATCATACGACATCGTGAGCCGCAAGCAACCAGAGGAAAAAAAGATGAAAGAAAAGTGTCAGGCACCCACGCAGTGCTACGTTAGGCGCATGGGCCACAGAGAGCTCTTTGCCTTCGTTGCATCGAGAAACGCAAAAAGGCCTTTCCCGCTCGACTCGTATGCTCTCTCTGCTCTTCTTACTCGCTGGCAACCAACGGCAACGCACCAAACCCACTTGCTCCGTACGGAGGAGGAGGGCCGGACCGGACAGGGGGCAGGCAGGAGAGGAAGACAAGGGAATCGAAAAGCAAAGACGTTGACATCGGAGATCGAAAAAACCAGTACAAAAAATTGCTGTGGCGGTTCATCCCATTGCTTCGCTTCTCTTCCGGTCCATGCACTATCCAACTACCAGATGACGCTGCTCTACTGCTGCGGGGAAGTTGAAAAAGAATGAAACCAACCACGCACTTCGCGCAGGAGGACGCAGGAGGCAAACGGCGATGCTGCTGAGAGGCGGTCCGATACGGGAGGGACGCATCGCGCGCTGATTGGCTGCCTACCGGAACCACAAGGGCAAGTGGGGCCAACATTGGGTCTTGTTGGTTTGAGGTTCTTGCAGCGGCGAGTGGGGCGGAAGGCAATTTCCTTTCTGCTATTGTTACCCGTTTCGGTCTTTTGGGCGTTTAGTGTCTCTGCGTGCGTGCTGGCTGCTGCATTTTGGGCGCGATCTCGATCGATTGGGCTCTCGTGTGCGTGAGTCTTCGCAAGATGTTCAGCACAGGGATACGGTACTCGTATTTTGTGGCGAGTCATTGACGCGTAGGTATTGAGTACGGGTGCAATTTCGATTGTCTCGGAAACGCCAGCTTGATTTCTGGCCAGGCCGCCACCGTTGTTTCTTGTTTTCTCTTCTGAGTTCTGTCAGTTGTCAAATTCTCCGTTCCCTGCTCGCTCCCGTGTCACCGCCATCAGCGGAGCACTCTGCTGGCCCTTGAGTCTCGTACGATGTATATATGTGACCCGGCTTCAGGCCGCATGCCGCGCATCACAGCATCTGCAATGGCCTCATTTTTCCAGCAACTGCATGCCTGCCTCCAGGGTTGTGAAAAATTATAATAATTTAATTTTTGGGTGAAATTATAATTAAATAATTTTATGAATTATAATTATATAATTTTCCCCCTATAATTATAATTATTTAATTATAATTAATTATAATTAATTGTCCGGATTTTCTTACTAATCGTATGACTAATGTTTAAAATATTATAAATATATATAAATTAAAATATAAAAATAAAAACCCCCTATAGTTATAGTTAGTTATACGCTATATTACAGCGCGTATACGCTGTAATTCAGGTCCCATAAAATAATTAATTATAATTAATTATAATTAATTAATTTTTAGGTGAAATTATAATGCGAAAATTTTTGAAAATCCGTAATTAATTAATTATAATTAATTAATTACATTAAAAAATTAATTTTCGAAAAATTAATCACAACCCTGCCTGCCTCTCACTTACTCCGTATCTTACGGATACGCGCTCGGATCGGCACCGCTACGCCGAAAATATAAAAATAAAAAAAACGCAGGCTCATGTCCTGTCTGCCAAGCCCAACGCTCCACCGCAGCACGCTGACTCCGTACTCCGTGCAACACAACACGGCACAGCACTGGCCTGTCGCGGTCCTTTTCTGTTTCTCGTGTTTGCCCGTTGCCAGAGCGAGCCAGGGGTCGGCGAGCACAGACGGCCAGGCCAGCCTTGCTACCCCTCGTCTAACAGGCCTGTCTGCGGCTGCTCTCCTCGTCTGTGCGTGCTTTACCGATTTTTTTGCACTGCTTTGAACGGCAAATCACAGGGTAAGACAAAAGAAAGACGACCGCGTCGAAAGAAAAGAAAAGGATCAAGATGCAGTAGAGGAGAAAAAAAAGAAAAAGAAAAAAAAGAAAACGACAGCTCGCCTCAGCGGACCAATCAGAATGGACCGCCTCGCGCGATAAGCACGGCCTCGCTGTGGATGCACGTCGTAAGTTTTACGGGTGCGACGTTCGACGTAGCGCGTGTGGACGGACGCCCCGCTCCTCCGTCCCTTTCTGTTGACGACTTTTGGCGACTCACAGCCACATGGCCTAGACAAAGGACCCGTCGGGTACATGCTCTGCCTGCACAATGGAGCCCATGATCCTGGTAGCCTTCAGGTAGCCCAACCTCGTGCGCGCCGAGTGGGTCACTGGCGAACGACCCTCGCACAGTTCTTTCCCTCCCTGCTCCTTTCTTTTCTGGTCCTGCGCGTGCCCCGTGCGTCGTATCTGACTCCATCTCCGTACGTATTCGACTGAGCATCACGACTTTTATTTGGGCTCGCTGTCCCGTTCCCCTCTCTTTTGGCGCCTTGCTTTTTTCGCGTGCTCCCCTGGTGTCGCCTCCCTTTGCAGAAGTTGCATGTAAGATACGGAGTAAGATACCACGACCCACTCCGACCAACGGCTCTTCTTTCTTATTTTGTTCCATTTTTGCTGTTCCCTTTTGCCCCTGCTTCACCTTTTTTCCTCTTCCATCCGTCGATTGCCCGTCTAACCTCTACTCGTATTCCCATTTAATCTCCTCCCTCTGACGTATCTTACCATTCCTCTCCCCGCGGAGCTCATCGGCTGCGACGACTCGACCGGCTGCCGCTACGACCGCCACTACGACCGACCACCGCTGCCACTACCGCTGCCGCTACCGCTGCCACTACCGCTGCCAGCCACTGCAACTCTGCTGCTCCGTACTCCGTACGGAGTGCGCTTCTCCCGTAAAATACGCCGTGCGACCTCCTCCTCCCTGCCTGCGACGACCCACCCGCTCTGTCGTCCTCTCCTCGATCCAAAAGGCCCCGTTCTTTTCCGTGCTCCCGGCCCCTTGCCTTATCTCGGCTTTGGCTCTATTTCTCGTTGCTCCTCTCTCCCCCTGCCCTGCTTTTTGCCTTGTTTCTGCCCTGCTTCCAAACCCTTGCCCTGCATCTTTCCATCCCCCCCCCCCTGCAGGCGTTGCATTAAGCATGGAGATCGCTCTCTGATTGCGACTTTCTCCTCTTCATCCTCCTTGCCCGCATTTGTTTTCTTTTCGGGCTTCGTTCGTCTCTTTTCTTTCTCTCCTCCAACTCTCATCTCTATTTCCGCACGCTCCTTTGCCCCCATCTGTCCTCCTTACGTCGACAGGCCACCGCCAATGTCGACCGTTCCATAGCACCCCATCACGCCGACGGGCGCCCACGGCCTTTACCTTGCTTTGCCCACCGAAGCGACGACGACCCCTCCGCCATCATGGAGCCACAACATCCGCGGCCGTCACGGCCCCAGCACCCGCATCTCCTCAGCCTTCTTCCCACCACCCCCGTCTCATCACCCGCCTCGCCGCTGCTCTCTGGCCACCGCCTCCCCGGCGGTGTCTCTTCATCCTCCCCGAGCGTTTTCAGCCCTCCTGGCGGCTCGCCCTCGCCGCGCCCGAGCAGCCATGCAATGCTCGCCGCCGCCAACGTCGCCCTGCCTGAGAGCACCACCACCACACCGCTGAGCTCGCCCCATCAAACCTTACATCCTTCCCGCCAGCATCTTCCTGTCAGAGAGTGAGTCTTCCTTCTTCCCCCCCCTCCCCCCTCCCTCCCCCGCTCCTCCCACTTCCCTGTTTACTAACATTTGCGCCAGAACCCACATTGCCAATGTCGATCGCCACTATGCCACCGGCCGCAAGATGATCAACGAGTACGAGGTTCTCGAGGAAATCGGCCGCGGCCAGCACGGAAAGGTCAAACTCGCCCGCAACAGTCAGACCGATGAATTGGTTGCCATAAAGATCATCCCACGCTTGTCAAAGACTCGCCGCCTGGGCAAGGTTTCGGCTGCTGATCCCCAGCAAAATACTAAGCGCGAGATTGCTATCCTCAAAAAGATCCGTCATGACAACGTTGTCGCCCTTCTCGAGGTTATTGACGACCCCGAACTGCAAAAAATCTACATGGTTCTCGAGCACGTCGATCGCGGCGAGGTGGTTTGGCGGAAAAAGGGCCTACCCAGCGTCTGCTTTTTCGAACGCTATCGCATCGAAAGGTGCATGCGCGGCGCTTCATTGGCCCCCGGCGAGTGCAACTGGCACGACGTCCTTGACCGCAAAGCCACCGTCCGGGCCCTCAAAGACGCCCGCGCTGCCGGTCTCCCCCCACCCGTGAACCGATGGACGACCGAATATGGCGTCACCGCCGACGATGAGGATGACGGCCAGCCACCATGGTGGTACCTTCCATACAACGGTCCTGCCCCCGACAACAACTCCAACAGCCAGTTTTTCGAATCTCCCAGTGTCTCACGAGCTTCCTCTCGTGTCCCGTCCCGGGTGCCTTCCTCCACCTCCGTTGCCTCCAGTGGTCTGGCGCCGCGTTCTTTTGGCTCTGAGGTTTCTCCGCGTTCCATGGTCGCCAATGACGGTGACCTTGACCGCAACATACCCTGCGAGCAACCCCCTCTCACCCCGACCGCTCCCGCTCCTGATGGCAATCCTTTCGGTGTCTACGTCGATGAGCTTGCCCACCTCCGCCAGCGCTCTCCGAGCGTAGTCACCTCGGTTATCTCCAACATGTCCAGCATTGACGACAACGCCATGGTCCACGATCCCTATGCGGACGACTTCTCTTATGTGCCCTGCTTCAGCATCGAGCAGGCACGGTCCGCCTTCCGCGATACCGTTTTAGGCCTCGAGTATCTGCACTACCACGGCGTCGTCCATCGCGACATCAAACCGGCCAATCTGCTCTGGACTCGCAATTTCCATGTCAAGATCTCCGACTTCGGCGTCTCTTACTTCGGTCGTCCCATTCGCGACGGCGAGCCGGACTCCAGTGTCTCGGAGTCTGAGGCTGTGAATTTCGACGACGACCGTGAGCTCTCCAAGACCGTAGGCACTCCCGCTTTCTTCTCGCCTGAGCTTTGCTACACCAATCTCGACAAGGAACCGCCCCGGGTCTCCGAGCAGATTGATGTCTGGTCCCTGGGTGTCACTTTGTACTGCCTCATCTATGCCCGCATCCCTTTTCTTGCCGAAGATGAGTTTTCCATGTTTCGCAAAATTGCTACCGAGGAGCCCGTTATTCCCCGCCGCCGTCTTAGGCCTGTCGGCATCTACACCGATCCCACGAGCTCTTCCCTTTACCAGCGCACAAATGTTCACCCCTTCCGCAACGACGCAGACCCGGAATACGAGGAACTCAGCGACTCTCTGCTCGACCTCATCAAGAAGATGCTCATTAAAAATCCGGAAAAGCGCATTCGCCTGCGCGACGTCAAGCGTCACAGTTGGGTCACCGAAGATATCAGCAACGTCCCTGCCTGGCTCGAGAGCACAGACCCGGCCCATTCCCAAGGGTGTGACATCCACGTCGACGACGCTGAGATTGGAGAAGCTGTCGTTCCCCTAAACTTTCTCCAGCGCGCCCGCTCTGCCGTGAAACGTGCTGTCGACAAGGTCATCCATCCTCGCCCCGACCGTGAGGAGGCCGGCACCCCCGCTTCTGCTTCCCGCCGCCGTGCAGCCAGCTCTGCCGCCAGCTCTGCGGGAGACGTATCCCCCGCCAGCCTCCACCTCTTGAACCTCCACCACAAGCACAGTATAGGCAGCAGCGGGCTACATGGCCTCCACGCCCACCATCGTCACGGCAATACCCACCCGCGCGACGAACGTCGGCAGAGTCTGCGGGGTGACGACTACTTCTCCACCGTCACGCAGATGCCTAGCGAGCACCCGCTGTCACAGAGTCAGACTGCCAGCCCGTATGCATCGCCAGGCGAAAGCACGCCCAATTCCGAGTTTACTCAACAGCTGATGCCCCTAGGCGAGCCGACGCCAACGCGACACCAGCTCGCAACGCCCGACGTGCCCAGCGGCAGCGGCAGCGCCATTTCCAGCCTGGATGGTACCGCAGATGACGCCTCTGTTACCGCCGCGCTTCCCGCATCCGAACTGCGCCCCTTGGTGCGCCATGTCCACTCCCGCTCTATTTCGAACGCTGTCTTGAGTCGATCGACTATCATGCGCGAGTTCCGTTCGATGGCTCCAACCCTGCCGTCCCTCGACACTACTACGCGACCAAGTGTTGCTGTTCTGCGGGCAGCCCAGGAGGCACGCACATCGCCCACGTCCGCGTCACCGGCGTCACGAGCTCAATCCGTCGACCGGGCCGCCATCGTTTTTTCTAAAGCCGACAAACGAGCCGGGCCCGTTGTTGGCTTGAATACCGAAACAGCGCCTGGGAATCTACACCAGCCAGCGCGAGCGCTGCGCCAACATCCCAACGCCTTTGTTGGCCTTCACGATGGTTACATGGCCGCAGCGTTCGCCAGCCCGTCCGGCGCAGGCAGCAGCAGATCCACCAGCCGGCCATCGCACTCCGTTGATCCCTTGTCTTATTCGCCACATCCATCCCAAGCTACGACACCAGCCCCCACACTGTCACAACCCTCGTTCGATCACCGCGATCGCAGCAACGACCGTGCTCGCGGCCGCCAGAATGAGCAACAGCCACGGCGAGAGCGATCGACAGCCGCGTACCCCGGTCAAATTGTCTCATCGGCTGTCGAGAACACCGCATCTCCGGCGGATGGTCTCCCGAAGCCGGTTGATACACAGCAACCTGTAGAGCGGGGTTTGGCGGAAAGCGTGCCGCGTGTGTCGTCGCCAAGGACAGCAGTGTCTGCTGTTGACAAAAGGGATCAACGACTAGACGGCCGTGCGAGCAGGCGAGGTAGCGGCTATGCAATTTGGACCGAAAACGCCAATTTCAGCTCGGGAACTGCGCTGACGGAGGCGTCGTCAAGCACTGCATCTTTCGGCGCTTGTAACACGACGCCTCTGACGAGCCCGGATGACGTGCCAGACGAGCCCCTTGCTGCAAACCCCGGAGGAAAGGAGGGGTACAACGCTATGTCGACTTTCCAGTCCGACCCATCGCTGCCGGCCCTTCTAAGCGGTGCTAGCTCTGTGTCGGCTGACATGGAAGGCGAGTTTTTGGGCAACCCGGGTGTTGTTGATGGCTCGACGCTGGTGGAGGCGGCGGACACGCTCACCCCACCTGCTCTGTCAAAGGATGATAACGGCTATCCTATAGACCAGGGCCCAGAGTCTGGTCTAAAAGACCAGCAGGCTTGGGGAAGTGGTGCTGCCATTTCTGTCCCTGTCCAGTTGGACAACCGTGAAAAGTCCGCTCTCGGTACACCGGTCGCGTCGCCTGTGCGTGGCATGAGCCGCAATTTCCAAGACGACGCCGGCGATAGTGACAGCGACGGCGGTGTGGTTATGATGGCCCGGACTAGGAAAAGAAGTGCTGGCTTGTCCCGGCATGTGACGCCTGTTGCGCACGGAAGTCGGGCGCAGATGGCTCGGCGCCGCGACACGAACACAAGCATTGAAAGCACCGACACTGCCAAGAAAGTCCCGACGCAAGACGATAATTAAGCGCGGTCTCGACTCGGCTTGGTGCTCACGAAGCATTAACTATGGCGCTGGATAAAGGAGGATTGATTTTGGGATTCGTTTTTTTATGAGAGCACCGTTTTTATACCAGTATTTTGTATCATACATCTAGGCGCTTCTGTCCGAATTAGCATGGGACTTGCATTGATCTCGTTCGATTTGAAAGCGATAATCCTTGTGATCACTCCACGGATGTATTTTCCATCCGTCTTTTGAATCTTATACTTCCTGGTTTTTTCCCCCCCATTTTACGATATGAAAGGAGAGTGATCATAGTCTGTTTCGTCTGTAATATGAGGCCCGGCTTTCGCAAAGTAGCATGGGAAGTTCAGTTAGAGCTTATCCATCTGGAGCATACATGTTCTGAATAGACTATCACGAGGCTGTATAATGGACAATAGTAGACGGCCATAATATATGAAACACCAAAACGGTCGATTGGTCTAGTTGGTTATGACGACGCCTTAACACGGCGTAGGTCCTCGGTTCGATCCCGAGATCGATCACACTTTTTTTTTGCTTATTTAACTGTTTTCATCATAAGCAGAAAAAACGAAAGTGCTGTTTTTTTTTTTCTCCAAAAAATAACCCCCGTCCCAATTCTCAAGGCGTTGGTGATGGTGATGGTAGTGGTAAGAAAAAAAGTTTAACAGCAAAAAAGATGTGATCGATCTCGGGATCGAACCGAGGACCTACGCCGTGTTAAGGCGTCGTCATAACCAACTAGACCAATCGACCTGTTGTGGGGTTGACTTGTTTTTTTCCGTCGCCTTCCGGTGCAAATGTCCGTAGTCGTAACGAACCCGGAGCGGCTCCCGTCGGTCTACGGAGTAAGATACAGCGGCTTTCAGTGGATCCTTCCCTAGGATCGTCAACTGTTTTGTCCCCAACAAAAAGACGTCACACAACGCATCCTGATCGCTTCCCTCCTCCGCTGGCAGCCACCCGAACGCCCAACCCCCCCCTTCCCTCCGCGCACCCGAGAATGGCCTTCTTGGCGTCTGTCCCTCTGCTGGGCCGTCTGCTGGGCGGCGGCGCCGACGCCGCCGCCCCGGCCGTCCGCGTGAGCGCCGTCCCCGTCCACGCCATCGAGAACAACGACGAGAAGCGCCCGCGCACGCTCAAGCACCTGCTGCGGGCCAACCACGTCCACCACGCGCTGCTGGCCGGCAGCGGCATCGACGGCGGCGCCGGCCCGGGCCACGACCCCGCGCTGCAGCCCAACAGCCTGGCCTACGCGCTGACGGCCGCGTACCTGCTGGGCGCGGGCACCGAGCACCTGCACGCGCTGTACGAGGCGCTGTCGCCGGCGCTGGTGCCGTGGACGCCGTCGCCGGCCGAGGTCACGGCCGGCGACTGGCGCGACTTCTGGGGCGACGCGCGGTACCAGCGCGCGTACATTGACTTTTTCGAGGACGTGCTGGCCGAGCACGCCGTCGCCTACGACTGGAAGCGCGTCGTCGCCACCTACCTGTGGGAGGAGGCCGCGCGCGGCGACGGCGGCGACGGCGACGGTGACGGCGACGGCGACGGCCGCCGCCCGCTGCTGCTGCTCGGCCTCGGCGGCGGCGCCGCCCGCGGCGCCCCGCTGCTGCACCTGGCCTGCGCCTACGAGATGGACAGCCGCGTGCTGGCCATGGAGGCCCTGGCCCTGGCCGCCGTGTCGTGCGGCAAGCTGCCGCGCGACCTCGACGAGCGGCCAGGTGGGGGGACGACAACGACAACGACGGCGGCGGCGCCACCGGCAAGCGGCGCCCGGCCCGCAGCCCTGCGCGACCTGCTCGCGCGCGTGGCCGCCGACGCCCGCCTAGACGCGGTGGCCGCCGCGCCGGCCGCCACCACCGCCGCCTACCAGGTCAACCCGGAGACGCTGCTGGACGACCCGGCCACGGAGGCGGTCCTGCTCGAGTACTACCATGCCTGGCCGGTGGACGCCGAGGCGACGGCGACGACGACGACGACGAAGACGGCGGCAGCAGCGACAGACCTCACGCCGTGCCTGCAGGACGCCCAGACGATGGCGGCGGCGCTGCTCGTGGCCACCACGGCCGCCGGCGGCGCGCCGCACCGCTACAGCGCGCTGCTGGGCCGCGTGCTGGCGGCGAGCCACGCGGTGCGCGTGCTGCTGCCGCACGTGCCGCGCCGCTTCCACGCCGCGCTGCTGCGCCAGTGGTGGCTGCTGGCGCTGGCCGCGTACGTGGCGGCGGGCCGGCCGGCGGTCGACGGCGGCGTGCTGCTGGCGGCGGCGGCCGGCCTGGGCCAGGGCAAGGGCTGGGCGTACGCGGAGACGCAGGCGCTGGGCGGGCGGTGGCAGACGGACACCGACTATGTGATGGGTGGGTTCTCTTCAACATCCCCCCTTTTCTTTCCTTTACTGACCTGCCAGCCATTCGCGCCCTCAAGGCCGCCGCCGACACGTGGGGCGACGCCGACGAGCACTTTCTGGCCGCTGCGGTGCGGTTCGTCGACGACTTTGACGGGTGGACGGCGTGAGCGGGTGTTTTGTTGTGCATTTTTAGTCTCATCATGGTTACGTCTGGGCACGGCGTTGTGAACAAAAACGATACTAAACGGTAGTTTCAAATAGATGGTCTCTTCGCTCCTTCCGCCTCATAAGGCTGGGTTGTGAACTCGTAGTACAAGGTACTTTGTACATCGTACTCCGTATTGCAACTCCACTCCCTGTGGGGCCTGCACGCCGCTGCGCCCAGGCCCAAAACGGATGCGCCGTGTCCTTTTAGCGGCCCCGGACATCCAGAGCTCGAGCATTACGCAGTGGTGGTGATCCGGGATCGCGAGGGCATAGATAAGGGCGCAGCAGTGCGGGTTTTTTCTGTTTTCGGCGCGGGGCTGTTCTTGGGTTCTTGGTTCCGCTTGTGCTATTTTTCGTTTCTTCTTCTTTTTCTCTTTTTTTGTCTTCTTTTCTTCCTTCTTTTCCTTTTTTGCCACTTCAACCATCTTCCTCTTCTCGTCTTCCATCTCCGTCCTTCCTTCTCTCTTCTCGACATCATCCATCTAACCGAGCGAACGCAACCCATGCCGGCCCAGAACGACATCCCTTCTCCGACTCGGTGACCTCCCGCGGCCATGCCTCCTCCCAAGCCGGCGGCTGTCTCGGCCGCCGCGGCGTCCTCTCCTCCCCCCGACCGCAGTCCTCCGCTCTCCCCGTCCGCAAGCGGGCAGCACGGCCGTCGCCGTCCCAACAGCAGCAGCAACCCGGTTCGGCGCCCGCTCGTGCGGGCCGACACCGCCGACATCACGCGCGAGTACGTCCGCAACTACGGCACGATGGCCATCGCGCCGCCCTCGCCCGCGTCGGCGGCACCGGCCCCGGCCCGGCCACGGTCCAGCACAGCGTCGACGGTGGCGTCGACGGCGGCGACGCCGCACGCGACGACGCCCGGCAGCCGGCAGCCGCTGCTGGTGCGGCGGACGTTCAGCCACGAGCTGGACGAGCCGGTGTACTCGTGCACGACGAACCCGCACACGCACCTGCCGGTGTACACCAACATCCACCGGATCCGGCGCGACATTGTGTCGGTGGTGGAGGACTACGTGTCGGCGGAGCAGCTGCACGACGTGCGCATCAACATCAGCGTGGTGCGGCCGCTGGTGGACACGCTGTACGCGCTGGACGACATCTCGATCGTGTACTGCCTGCTGGTCAACCGCGCGCGCTTCCTGGCCGAGCAGGCGCACCTGAGCAACCGGCAGAACGTCAACTTCTCGCGCGCGGCGCTGTGCGAGCTGATTGCGCACCGCGTGCTGCGGCGCTACAACGAGGACAACGAGGGCCTGGAGGGCCTGCTGGTGCTGGCAAACATCCTGGTGGCCGGCTTCGAGCCGTTCCAGAACGCGCCGGCGGCGGTGCGGCCCGAGGGCTACGACCCGTACGAGGACTGGGACGGCGACGGGCAGGGCGACGGCGACGCGAGCCATCCCCGGGCGGCGCAAGGACGACCACCCGCGGCAGGGGGGGCGGCCCCCCACCCCGTCAACCCCAAGTGGTTCTACCGCAAGACGCTGCCGGCGCTGGAGGTGGCGATCCTGACGGAGTCCAAGTTCTTCCTCAGCTCGACGGCGTGCCAGAAGGTGATCGAGGCCATCTACGTGGGCCGGGTGACGTACACGCCGTCGAGCCTGCTGGACATCATCCCGGACCGGTACAAGCAGAAGCCGATTGCGCTGTACGACCCGCGCAGCGCGTCGCTGCTGAACCAGTACCGGCTGATCGTGCCGCGCACGCGCAACATCCTGGAGTTTGTGCAGTTCGGCGTGCTGCTGGGGCTGTACCTGCTGTTCATGGCGGAGCGCGACGCGACGCGCGTGCGGCCGCTGGAGCTGGCCTTTTCGGTGTACTCGTTCGGCTGGGTGCTGGACCAGTTTGCGACGATCCTGGAGCACGGCTGGCACGTGTACACGCAGAACCTGTGGTCGTTCCTGGACGTGACGTACGGCGCCGTGTTCTGGGTGTACCTGGTGCTGCGCGTGCACGGCGTGCGCACGGGGTCGCTGGCGACGGGCCAGCAGGCGCTGGACGTGCTGGCGCTGGCGGCGCCGGTGCTGATCCCGCGCATCGCGTTCACGGCGCTGTCGGGCAACATGCTGTTTGTGTCGATGCGGTCGATGATGGCCGATTTTCTGCTGCTGTCCTTCCTGGCGACGTGGTGCTTCGCCGGCTTCCTGCTGTCGCTGGCGTGGCTGGGCGAGGGCCGCATCCCGCTGGCGCTGATCGGCAAGTGGATGGTGTACATCTGGTTCGGGCTGGACGCGACGGGCATCCACCGCGCGGGCGAGTTCCACTGGCTGCTGGGCCCCGGGCTGATGGTGGCGTTTGCCTTCCTGGGCAACACGCTGTTCCTGACGATCCTGGTGTCGATGCTGTCCAACACGTTCAGCACCATTGTCAAGAACGCCACGGCCGAGGTGCAGTACCGGCGCGCGGTGCTGACGCTCGAGGGCGTCAAGAGCGACGCCATCTTTGCCTACCAGCCGCCCTTTAACATTGTGGCGCTGTTTGTGCTGGTGCCGCTCAAGTTCTGCGTGTCGCCGCGCTGGTTCCACAAGATCCACGTCGCCTTCGTGCGCTCCATCAACCTGCCCGTGCTGCTGCTGATTGCCGCGGCCGAGCGCCGCCTGCTGTGGCCGGCGTCGCCCTACTCGAAGCACTACACGGCGTACCGGCGGTCGTCGGCGGCGACGGATCCGTTTTACGGGCCGGACGGGGGGGGTGGTGGCGGTGCCGGTGGTAGTGGTGGTGGTGCCGGTGGGAGCAGCGGCGGCGGCGGCGGCAGCGGCGCAGCCCGCATCCGCGCGGCGTACGACCGGGCGCGGGCGCGGGCGCGCGGCTCGCTGTTCGGCTCGTGGTGGCGCATCACGGCGCACAGCGACCTGCAGGCCGTGTTCGAGGTGCCGCCGCCGGACGAGATCGAGGACGAGATCGCGGCCGACGACGACCTGACGGCCCATCTGCTGCGGCGCCAGTTTGTGCGCCAGGCGCGCGCGGCGAAGACGGACGGGCCGGCGCCGGAGCACGACGCCCACGGAAGCGCCACAGGGACCACCTCGACCTCGCCGCCGCGCCCCGCCAAGGCGTCGACGCTGCGGCGGAGCGGCTCGGCCGTCAAGTTCGCCGAGCCGCCGCAGGCGGACCTGCGCCGGCGCGACAGCATTGCGTTCCCGGGCCTGGACCCCGACAAGCTGCGGCGGCTGCTGGAGCTGGAGGCGGCGGCGACGGCGACGCAGCAGCAGGCGCCCGGCGGGCTGGGCGGCGGCGCTCCGGGCTCGGCCGCCGACGGCCTGCAGGTGGCCGGGCGGCTGGACGCGCTCGAGGGCGCGATGCAGCGCATCGAGGGCCTGCTGACGCAACTGCTGCTGCAGGGGCGCGTGCCCGACGACGCCCTGGCGGCGGCGCACGAGGCCGAGCAGGCCGTGGTCGACGACGAGGAGCTGGCGCTGGCGGAGCAGACGGGCACAATGGCCGATCTGGACCAGACGGCGGACGAGCGGTGAATTTGCGACGGATAGATACCCTGATAGTGAGTGGCCACGTCACGGCCTTATAAGACCTGTGCTTTCAAGCCACCATTCTTTCTCTTCTCCCCAACCATCACCCTCTCTTCACCACCACCACCACCATGTGCCGTGCTGCCCTCTTCGTCCACCCCCTCTGCGGCTGCTCCTGGCTCGCCGTCACGCAGCCGTGCGCCCCCGGCCGCGGCCTGTCGACCTGCCCGCGCCTGGCCCCCGGCCGTGCCCTGCCAGCGCTGCCCATGGTCGGCGGCGTGGGCGCCGCGGTCCCGCCCGGCACGGCCTTCCCGCCCTGTCCGACGCACCAGCTCGGCGGCGTCTACGACCGCAACGGGCTGCGGCGCATCGAGGCGGTGCGCGACGGCGTGCGGTGGGGGACGGGCCCGGGCCGGACGGACTGCGGCGTGGACTGCAAATGCGCGTTGATGTGATGGGTTTGGTTGGTTTTATTCGTGGTTGTGTGGTGATGTGGTGGTGATCGCGCGAAAACCGTCTTAACGCCTTTTTGTCACTAAAACTTAAGAGCTCGAACTTATTTTTCCCTTCTTTTCTCCCCCCGCCACCATGCTGCCCACGCCCGACACCGCGCACGTGCCCTACGGCCGGGTCTACGAGCCGGCCGAAGACTCGTTCCTGCTGCTCGACACGCTGTCGCTGCCGGCCGAGACGGCCTTTCTGCACGCGCGCTTCGGCGGCCCGGCGCCGGCGCCGCTGGTCGTCGAGATCGGCTCCGGGTCCGGCGTGGTCCTCGCCTTTGTCGCCGCCCACGCCGCCCACCTGTTTGGCCGCCGCGCCGTGCTCGCGCTCGCCGTCGACGTCAACCCGTTTGCCTGTGCGGCGACGGGCGAGACCGTGCGCCGCGCCGTGGCCGCGCAGTCCGACGGCCACGACGACGACGACGACCAGCCCGGCACGGCCGTCTACCTCGGCGCCGTGCGCGCCGACCTGGCCTCGGCGCTGCGGCCCGGCCAAGCCGACGTCCTGCTGTTCAACCCGCCGTACGTGCCGACGCCCTCCGTACCCGAACGCGAAGTGACCGCCGCCGCCGACGACTACGCCCGCGACTCCCACCTGCTCGAGCTGGCCTACGCCGGCGGCCACGACGGCATGGAGACCACCGACCGCCTGCTGGCCGAGCTGCCCGCCGTGCTCAGCCCGCGCGGCTGCGCCTACGTGCTGCTGTGCGCGCAGAACCAGCCCGAGGCCGTCAAGACGCGCGTGCGCGCCTGGCCGGCGACGGCGACCGACGCCCGGCGCTGGCACGCCGACACGGTCGGGACGAGCGGGAAGAAGGCCGGCTGGGAGCGGCTGCAGATTGTGCGCATCTGGCGGGAGTAGGGGGGGCGTTCTGGACAGGGTTCTCTGCATCATCTTCACCTGGGTTTAGCATTCTTTTTTTCTTTCGTTTCTTCTTCTGTCCGCTGCTTTTCGTTTCTGCCCATCGTTCGACCAAGAGAACGCCTATGAAAAAAAGAACAAGAGCAAAATGGCACAAAAGGAAAAGAACCTGCATCAACAGACCACGCAAATGGAGAAAACATGGCAACCAAATACCAGCCGGTGGCCTCTCTCTCTCCACGGGGCATCCGCCCGAGAGTCTTTGTCTCGACGGGTCTGGGCCGGATCGCAGAGCTGCCTCGCTCCTGGGCCCGCGGAAGGCGTTCGCACAGCCGCCAGAAACACAGCAGATGTCCCGCTGTCGGCCGTTGTCGTCCACAGCCGCCGCCGCCGCCGCCGCCACCGCGACGCGCATGCGCCCGTCCGTCCGTCGACCCGTCTATCCCCGCCCGCGGAAGCCCCGGCCACGCCCGCCGCCCCCGCGGCCACCCCGCCCGCCGCGGAACCCGCGCCCCCGTGGTGCGCCGCGCCCGCCGGCCGCGCCCCGGTCCGACTCCTTGCGCGCCTTGTTCTTCGGCTTGGGCGCGTCGTCCACCAGCAGCGTGTCCAGCGGCAGGCTGTCCGGCAGGATAAAGTAGCGGATCGTGCTGCCGCGCAGGTTCATCGTGTCGAGCGGCACCGGGTCCTGGCCCTTGGGCGTCATCTTGACGTTGCGCAGCGCCGTGTTCATCTGCGGCGACACCGACGCGATCGTGCCGTGGACAATTGTGCCTGGGAATTAGCATGGACGACTGCTATACAGGAAAGACAGGAGAAATACCATTCTTCAGTTCAATCGTGACCGTCTCGTTGGCACACTTCATGAGAAACCTGGAGGACAACAAAGTTAGTTGGGAAGACCCCGCGGCCGTCGGCGGAGAAGGGGGGGTCCGCGTACCGGACGAGCTTCATGGTGACGGCTGCAAGGGCGGATCCCGTCAGAAGAAGCAGGTTGTCGGAGGAGAGAGAGGCTTTCGCAAGAGACGAGGCGGGTGTCGTGGGGGGCAGAGCGGTGGACGAAAGGGACGAGGCGCGACCAGCTCGAAAAATGGTTCGAAAAATGGGCCGGCTTAGTCACCATGCCAGCGCCCCTAACGCGACAGCGCCCTCTCCCTGTATTCTTCTGTTTATAGGGCGTTTTAGCGAGCGTCCGCAATGAGGGATCACGACGAGACATCTCAAGCACGATGCGTGTCTGTCTTTCTGTAGATGAGTATGTTTTTTGACTTTTAACCTCATAGTTTATCCTATCAGAGACCATCCTGGTCCACCCAACGCAAAAAGAACGCCCAACACCCAAGAGTGGGAATCACAACACAACGCCCAACGATCAGACAAGCAACATCCCCATCCCCATCCCCCACGACCAGACAGCCCTACGACCCCGGCAGCGGCACGTCCTCCAGCCGCACGTCCTCGTCCTCGCCGTCCGTGTCCGTGTCCGCCGTCTCGGCCACAAACTCCGACGCCTTGACCTCCGCCGTCGCCGACCCGTCCTTGCGGTTCTCCGGCTTGAGCTCCCAGTTGTTAGCAAATCGCCCGCTGCGGTGCAGGTCCGCCACCTTCTCCAGCGTCTGCCGCAGGTACACCTCCGGCTGCGGGATCTCCGCCCGCAGCGCCCGCATCGACCAGAACCGGAACCGCGCAAAGCACGCAAAGATGAGGTCCAGCAGGTCGTTCTCCGGCATGCGCGCCGTCTTGGTCGTCTCGGCCTTCCGGCTCTTAGGCGCGGCCTGGGACGTTCTCTGTATTGTTGAAGAAGCGTGAGCAAGAAAAGAGAGCAAGGAGGGTGAAAAGGAGGGCACGCACAATAAAATCGGACGCGTAGGACTGGTTGGCAATGCCGCCGCTGCCGATGAGCCGGAAGTTGGGCTTCTGCGCGTCGCCAAACTTGACCTGCGCCTTGGGCAGCATCGCTGCGCGCGCGCGCTCGCTGAGGATGTAGTCCGACTCCGGGTTCTTGACCGGCGCGCAGTTGAGCTCGTGCCGCACCCGCCCGCACACCGTCGTCTTCTTCGGGATTGCCTTGCGGAAGTACTCCTGCCGCGCCGGCCGCCGCCCGTGCCGCCACTGGTTGAAGTGGTTCTGCGCCGGCTTGTCCGGCTGCTCCTTCTGCCGCAGCAGCCGCGCCGGGATCCCCGCCGCCGCCGCCTCCGCCCGCAGCTTGTTCTTGGCCTTGAACCCGGGCAGGTCCTGCTCGCTGAACAGGAACGTGTTCTTCACCACCGTGTTCTGCACCCCGTGCGCCTCCACCATCGGCAGCTCCAGGTCGTACTCCTTGGGGATGCCCTGGTGGTTGGCCAGGTCGTTGCGCAGAAGCATGCGCATCCGGTGCTGTAAGGAGTGTTAGCCAAGGACACCCGCCCGCTCTCCCTGCAGCCGCGTCCTCACCTTCACGTCCCCGTTCTTTCCCTTCTCGCTCCACTTCCGCAGCGTCGCGATCTGGATCTCCTCGTCGTCGTCCAGCTTGTCCCACGCCTCCCACACGTACGGCGGCACCCGCACCAGGTACATGTTGGCAAACTCTGGCTTCGACGGGTCAAAGAACTCGAGATCGCCCGCGTCCTCGTAGATGTCGTCCTCGGTGGCCAGCGGCACCCCCATCAGCCCGCCCTCCTCGTCGTTGTCCAGCTCCATCTTCACCGGCAGCGCCTCTTGCTTGATCGTCGCGTTGTCCGCCATGGCTGCTGTGCAAGAGCGTAGACCACGGGAAATGAGGAAGAAGGGGTCGACGGTTCGAAAGCTGATAGGTACAGCTGGTGGATGTCGAGACAAGAACCGCAGAAGCTTTGCGTCTGCCTCCATCGCGTCGTCACTATCTGCTCGGGTTATGTAATCATACACCGCATACAGTTAGCTCGGTTCGCCACTGCAGCTGATGATTGGCTAGTGTTAACCGCCACCATCTTGCTACTTCATCACCACGTTTTGCTTCTTCATTTTCTTTCCCTCGACCTCGAATCTTTCTCTTCCAACCTCCTTTCCATCTCCAACCTTCCCTCAAACTCCTGGAATGTCTTCCGAAGATAGAGAACTCCTAGCCCGGATCAGTGATCTTGCTGGTACGTTTGCTCATTGACTGTCCCTTTTCTCTTTTTTGTCTATCTGACCACTCACAACTCCCAGGCCACATCAACCGCCACAAGAATCAGCAGGCCGGCATCACCGCTACGTCATCAGGCCACCATGGAGGCGGAGGCTACCGCACACACACAGCATCCCGTGCCTACCACCCCTATGCGCCACGGGGACGAGGCGGCTACCGCGGCGCCAGCAAGCCGGCGCCGTATCGCAACCGGACGCTCGTGTTGAACAATGGCGCAAAGGCATCCGATCCCACATCTGGCGATTCCACTGCTGGCGACACCGACGGCGCTACCCCGCCGGCCACGGCGTCGGGCACGTCCTGGGTGGCGCGAACCGACCGCCACATGCAGCTGATCAACTCCAGCGTCTACGAGAAGGATGCGCAGGCGCGGACCAAGGCGATGGAGCTGACGCGCCTGCAAAAGCAGAAGCTCAAAGACACCCGCGAGCGCGCCAAGCTCATGAACCACATGTCCTATCTGACAAACAGAAACAAGACCTCTGCAGTCGCGGTCGGACGACCGGCCAACGGCGCCAGCGCCACCCCCTACCAAATCGTTGTACAGGGCATCCCGTTTTCTCTTGCCAAGAACGGCAGCAAGCTCGTCAAACTACCAGGTGTGTCTGCACAGCGAGAGTCTTTTTTTCTTGCGGATAGCTCACCACATCGTCCAGGCGACCCGAATCCGCCGTCCAGTACGCCCAAGGTGGCCATCGTCGGCGGCGTCAAGTTCTACCGCAGCAAGAACGGCAACCTGTACCGCAACGCCGTCATCCGGGCACAACGGTACGCGGCTCCCGCCCAATCCACTCGTTGTGGCGCTGACACGTTCGCTCTCACGCTCTCCAGACGCAGCGGCACAGTCAAGAAGATTGCCCAGCCATGCAAACAGTTTTCCACGACCGGTATTTGTCTTTTCGCCCTGTTTTCCCGTCTCCCCTGTCCCAACCTCGCCTATCCTTGCCCTTTCCCTTCCCTTCTCTGCCCCTGCCCCTTCCCCGGTCCCCTCTGCTAATATGCTGCCTTTCCCTGTCGTTCCTAACCCTCGCCCGCCTCCTCTACCAGGATCTTGTACAAAAGGACCCCTCTGCCGTTACGTCCACGACCCTGCCAAGGTGGCCGTGTGCAAGGAGTTTCTCCAAAAGGGCGACTGCGCCAATGGCTCCGACTGCGACCTGTCGCACGATCTGACCCCCGAACGCACACCCCTGTGCCTGCACTATGCCAAAGGAAACTGCACCAATTCCCACTGCCCCTATGCTCACTCCCAGGTACCTGCGAGCGCCCCCGTCTGCCGGCCCTTTGGGCTCTACGGATACTGCGCCCAGGGCGCCGACTGCACGGCCCGCCACGTGTTTGAGTGCCCGGATTTCAGTAACACGGGCGTTTGTAAGACCAAGGGCTGCAAGCTGCCGCACCGCGAGCGCGCAAGCCAGATGCGGCGCTCCAACAACGCTGCGACCACAGACGCATCGTCGGGCGGCGCCCACGGCGACGTGGATTTCGGCCTTGTCGATGCGTCGAGCGATGAGTCGGTGAGCAGCGACGACGTCGACTCCGACGAGGTGGACGAGTTTGTTGGAGCCGACGCCGACGCCGACGCCGACCTCGACTTTGTGACCCAGAAGGATTACATTGAGTTTTGACCGGTCGACCGACCGGCCGATGCCTCGAGAGCCTCTTGTAAACCCTGTTTCTTTTTTTCTTGCTTTTTTGTGCTTTGCATGCCAGCGTGATGATGGCGTTACGATATCACTTTGCGATTTTGCTTTGGCAGCTGAAAAGGGAGAAAGAAAAGGAAAGATAAAAAGAGGAGGAAAAGAAAAAATATACGAACTTGATAAAAACGAATCAAAGATCGACACAAATTCTCGTTGTACTTGGTCACCCAATCTTTTTCCATGATCATGATGTGGAATCCTTGTGCGCGAATGCATTAAGAAAACGGTTAAACTTTTGAAAAAAATTGCCTCTAGGTTGTCTCGCCCTGTCGCATCCAAATAGACAGACAAACCGGCTACTCCTCGGCCGCTGCCTCGCCGGCGTCGGCCTCCTCCTCCTCCTCCTCTTCCTCGTCGTCGTCGAAGCCGCCAATGGGCACCTCGTACAGGCGCAGGATCGACTTGTTGGGGTCCTTGGCGAGCACGTAGCGGCCGTCGCCCTTCTTGAGGCACATGTCGACAATGGTGCGCACGATGCCCCAGCCGTTGGACAGCGACAGGTTCATCTGGGCGGCAAAGTCGCGCGGCTTCCAGCCGACGACGCCGAGGATGACGTGCTTGTCGTTGACCTTGGGGTTGGCGCGGGAGACAAAGCCGACCTTCATAAGGTCGGCCTTGGCCAGGATGCTCTGGACGGTCCAGCGGGCCAGCTTGCACGAGTTGTTCTTCATCTCGGTGGCGACGACGGCGCCGCGCTGGGTGGCCAGCTTGGTGCGCCAGTCGAGGGCGCCGCCGGAGCCCTGGGCCTTGCTGTCGAACTCGTTGAGCGCCTTGACGGACAGGAACTGGTCCTCGCCGTTGGTGGCGTTCTTCTGCACGGCGTCGAGCTCGGTGCGCACGACGAGGTAGACGGGGTCCTCGTCGTTGGTGGACAGGTCGAAGCGGCGGTACTTGTAGGCCTTGGAGGCCGGCGGCTCCGTCTCCTCGGACGCGTTGTAGAAGGGGTTCGGCTGCGCCATGCTGACCTTGTTGCTGCCCTCGAGCACGACCTGGTTGGCAAAGTTGTGGTTGATGTACGTGGCCTCCTCGGCGAGCGCGGTCGGCTGGTTGATGGTGTCCTTGCTGCCGTCGGCGGCCTCGAGCGGCGCGTCGGTGGCGTTCTCGTTGACCGTGACCATGTCGAGCGCGGCGTTGTCGCGCTTGTCGAGGAAGATCTTGTTGTCGTGCCGCACGATGACAATGTCCCACGGGTACACGGAGCGCGGCGCGCACATGAGCATGGACAGGATGCTGTCGGTCGCAAAGATGGTCGCCTCGCCCTTGTCGGCGAGCTCCTGGATGACGGGGTCCGACGAGGTGGTGACGTTGTACGTCGCGCGGTCCAGCGCCGTCAGCTTGCGCTCCGTCGCCTTGACCGGCTGCTTGTCGAACGTGCGGTCGTAATAGTAGAGGAAGCCGTACGAGCCCAGGTCCTCGCCCTCGTCCGCGTCCAGGTTGAGCTTGCCCAGCCGGTTGAAGTCGATCTCCTCCATCAGCTGCCAGTCCGACTTGACCGTGATCGACGCGTCGCGGTTGCGCTGCGGCTTGTCGTAGTCCTTCCAGCCAAAGCGCCGCCCCCGCGCGCCGCCGCCGCCGCCCACATTCGACCGGCCACCGCCCCGGCCGCCGTCGTAGCCGCCGCCGCCGCGCCCGACACCGCCGCCCGACCGCTGCAGGCCCCCGCGTCCGCCGCCGCGGCTGTCCCCGCGCGCACCGCCGCGCTGGCCGCGGCCGCCGCGCGTAAACACCGCGCCCCGGCCGTAGCGGGTCTTGCCCGTATCGCGGATGTTGCTGACAACCGAGAAGCTGGACTCGTCCTCCGCCGGCGGTGCGGCAAACAGCGACACGGCGCCAGCACCGTACACCTGCTGGTCTAGCACAGAAAGTCAGTTCCTGGTCTCTCGTCCCGCCTCCCCCCCTTTTCTTCAGAACATACCTCTGTTGTAGCGGTTGTACTGCTGGCGGCCACCACGGCCATCACGGCCGTCCTTGCCCTCGGCCGGCCAGTCGGCCATGCGGCCCAGCTTGTCGCCCTTGGAGAACGGCGCATAGGGCACGCCGTTCAGCGTCGTCTCGCTGGTCACCGGCGGGCCCCAGCCGTCGCCATCCGGCAGCGCGGCGATAATCTGGGAAAGGGAGTCCATTTTCGAAGAGGATGGGCTCGTGGTGGGGAGATGTGGGCGTTGTCCGTTGTCAACGCTCTTGGAAATGCGAAGTTGGTGTAAGAAAAAATTGCCGGGAATATTTTGTGGGCGAGGGGCAGACAAGTGGGTCCCACTGTATTGGGCTGCCAGCTGGCGCCACCTGGCTGGTAGTATTGTGCGAGGACAATACCAACCCGAACCACCACCAGCCGGATCTATCCCTTCTCTCCATCAGGGGCCCGAGTGCCCGTCGTCGTCGTCGGCTCAATTCGAATATGGATGTAGTATGTTCTGTCACTCTCGCTGCGTGTCCCCAGACAGTCGTTTCCGAGTGACCAAGGGAGCGTTTCAGTTGATTCGATCACGATGCAAGGGACGCTTCGTGGCGGAACAACAGGGCGGTGTTCCATTTTCTCCAGGCCCAGCCTGCTATGCTATACTAATTTTGATACACCGATCTTCCACTTCTTCTCTTCAAACAACGCCTGCCCCAAATCTCCTTCCCATCCCCTAGCCGTCTCGTCCTCTGGCAGACTGTATTACTGCAAGCTTCTCGTTGCATTCGATTAGGCAGAGAACTTCTTGGCCCGCTTCGTGGTCTTCTTGGCGGCAGTAGTGCTGTTGCTGGAGCCGCTGTCGGCAATCTGGAAGGCAACAACACCACCAAAGGGACCGGCCGCGTTCTCGTTGGCAATCTTGGCCAGGCACACGTTCTGGATGCCGTTGACCGTGCCCGTGCAGGTGGTTCCGGCCGGGACCTTGACAGCAACCGGCTGTTGTTGTGTTAGCATGGCCTCCATCTCTCTTTTTGCAGGGAGGGAGCGACTCACGTAGTCCTGGTTCACGTTCGCGGCCCGCTTCATGATGCCAGCGGCGTACAGGGCCCGCTTCACAGCGCCCGACGGGCTGATGTTGCCGTTCTTGCCCGGCACCTGCGTGGTCACGTCCATGAGCGTGCCCGAGGCAAACTGGCCCGTACCGGTGGTGTCCAGAGCCGCCTTCACCGGGCCGGCACCGTCCGTCGTGACAATGTGGAAGACGCCCGAGAGCGTACCGGTGCCGTCAGCCGAAACCTGAGGCAGGGTCTCGCCAGACTGGGCCTGGGCCGCGGCGAGCATGTCGAGCGTGTTGGCGCCCTGGCCCGTGGTGCGGCCGAGGCCGTTGCTCTGGACGTTTCTGGCCTTGAAGACGGTGGTGTCGACCTCAGTCTATGGGGGGTTAGACACAGGTTCCACTCGAGGAAGAAATGGAAAACGCACCTTGGCGTTGCGGCCAGCGCCGGGCACGACGCCGCCCTGGATGCCCAGACCAGTGGTGTTGCCGCCGACATCACCGGTGATGACAGCGATCTTGCCGTGGGCGGCAACCAGGGGGGAGGCGGCAAGCGCGAGGATGAGGACCTTGGAGAACATGTTGGCGGATTGGGTTGGCGGGATTACCGAAAGAAGAAAAAGAAGCTTGAGTTGATTGAAAAAGGACAGAAAGCAAGAAACAACGAGCCAGTCGCTGGGATGGATGAACGAGTTGGAAGAGAAGTGAAGAGCACGAGTCAATCGGCTGGGAAAGGAAAAGAAGAAATTAGGAGGCGAAGAGAAGATTGCTGAAGAAGTGGAAGATGGTGATGAAGAACAAAAGATCTTTTTTCCACCGAGGGCGGACAACCTGCCTGCTTTATACTTTTCGTTCCATGGCTCTGAACCGATGATCAAGCTTTTGCAGCCCACCCTGTTGAAACAATTCTTTGTTTTGCTTGGGCCTGCTGTCGTGGGTCGTGGACCCTTTCCGCCTCCTGCCAGACAGGAACAACAGTGTAGCAGAGGCTCAAGGCCAGGCGGCCGGCCCATCGCGACAATAGCACGGGATGGAGTGGAAACGCGGTGTTGTTCCCTGAGACGTCTGGGATCTCCAGCACGGTAGCCCGGGTGGCCACGGCGTTGCCCGATGCATTCGCCTGCAGTAGTGGCTGGTATAGGAGAAGCACCCCAGTGCTAATTTGGGAGTGCCGGTATGGCATCGGGAAACAAAAAAAAAGAATCCATCAACAAGTCCGAATACGAAAGGCGAGGGACGTGCGATGCAGAATGCGAAACGCACCCGCACAGAGCCACAGACTTTACGAGCGAGGCGGTGCACCCGAGCGCGGAAGAAGCAGCCGAGCTGATCTCTGAAGAAAAAATAGCACGTCAATGACAGACGTGAAAACAAAGTGCTTGTTCTCTGGGTCTGCCGCGGAGGTGACGATCCCAGGGTAATACGACGTTTCACTGCAGCACAACACAACCCCCCTCTCCCCCCTGGCCCCAGACTTCCCCGCGATACATACTCCGTACTCCGTACGTTGCAAACGACTGTATCGCAGTTCTCATACACAGCCTTCGAATACGGCGCTGCTGCTGCGCACGGAGTATCAGCCGGGTGGGCTCTCCCGCCCGCAGCCGCCCTGTCGCCCCCTGTTCGCCCTCTCGTTTCATCCACGGCATTCTGCGCGCAGGCCTCTTCGACACCGCATGTCCGTTTCATTCCAAAAAAAAAATATGAATACGAGAGTGGAAAAAAATTACGTTTGCTTTTTAGACATCATATTCTCGATTCGTTTCTCGTCGCGAGGCTGGGAATCACGTGTATCTTCTTGGCTTCGTTGCTGCTTCCGGTGCAGGTGCGACTGCAACGCCAGCCTTGTCGTTCGTTTTCCGCTGGCGTTGTGCCGACAAAGAGGAGTGTGACGACGATGGGCTATCGCACAAGGGCCAGATTATTCAACAGGGGACACAACGCAGCCCAATACAGTGCTTTTTTTTTCATTGTCCTCCTCTGGTCTGGATGCCCAGACTTATTTTCGCCGCGACTCGACGGCGGCGCGCAGTTTCGCAATCACGTCTGCCGGGTCCTTGGCGCCAAAGACGGCGGAGCCCGCGACGATCACGTTGGCGCCGGCGTCGGCAGCCACGTCGATCGTGCTCGGGCCGAGACCGCCGTCGACCTCGATGTTGAGGTCGGGGTAGCGCTTCCGCAGGGCCTCGACCTTGGGCATCATGTCGGACATGAACTTCTGCCCGCCGAAACCGGGCTCGACGGTCATGACGAGAACCATGTCCGGGCGGTCGGCCACGGAGGGGTTGTCGAGCAGGTCGTACAGCACGTCGACGGGCGTGCCGGGCTTGATGGCGACGCCGGCCAGCAGGCCGAGAGAGTGGATGTAGGAGATCAGGGCTTTGGGTGTGGTCGTGCCCTCGGACGCCGCGGAGGGCGTTTCGGCGGCGGTGGAGAAGGCCGCCTCGTAGTGGAAGCAGTAGAGGTTCGCGCCGGCATCGCGAAACTCGCGGACCCAGCGGCGCGGCTCGGCGATCATCATGTGGCAGTCGAACGTGCCCCGGCCGAGGGGCGTGGGTGTAGGGCCGTCGGCCGGATTGGCCACGTGGGAGCGGATCTTGGCCACGACGGGCGGGCCAAAGGTCAGGTTCGGGACAAAGTGCCCATCCCTGGCGAGCACAGGTTAGCAGCCAATCGGACGCATCCTGCGTCGCATACGTGCATGCAACGTACATAATGTCCACATGCAGCCAGTCGGCGCCATGGGCTATCGTCTGGGCGCACTCGCGACCGAGATCAGCAAAATCGGCCGACAAGATGGACGGCGCGATGATCGCCGGAGGAGCCATGGCGAGTGGAGGGGGCGACAAAGCGATAGATGCGTCGTCGCTGTGGCAGTGCTATTGTACCTGACGTCAATGTGGTGCGAAACACGTCACAGGAGGGAACAAAAAAAGCCAGCGCTTGTGGAAGGCTGCAAAGCGGCAAGGCATTCTCGTGATGTCAGATCCTGGAAAAGCCGCAAGTGGCATGTTCAGTGCACGTGATATATCACGGGAATAATCTCCGGCTATCGCCGCAGGTTTGGGGACAATCTGCCTGCGGGCAAAGTGGTCCGTGCTGAAGACGCCGCACGCTAAAGAAATCCGCTAACCTCAAAGTCGCAGAATCTTCAGATCCCAACCAACCATAAGCTCTAAATCCTACACGTGTGTGGATGATAGACGCACGTCCCATCTAGCCCCATTGAAAAGGGCAACTGCAAGCTGTAAGACACGGCATGCCAGAGCAGAAACAGGCCGCAGTCATGTTTGCAGCGTCCCCGTAGTTCCTTCCTCCCATGACCCAGTAGGACGACTTTGTCTCGCCACGGGATGGCTATCAACGGACCGAGTTCTCCACAGACTAGCCCCCAATTCACACCGCGCAGGCGCAGCCGAGCAAATTTACTTAGCGGTTAGCGGTTTTCGCCTGCCCGACAGTATAAACCTAGACCGCTTGCCAAGACATCCTCTCTTTCTTCCCTTTCTTTCCTCAGTTTGCTCAGTCTCAAGCCCAATCTCTGCAGAGAGGATCTCCTTCCGGTAACCCCTGCTGGTCTACCGCTCCCTCCCACCCCCTCTTCTTCTTCGTCGACATTTCCTTCGACCCCACCAATCATGTCTTCTTACATGCAGCACGAGCAGACACATTCCGCCGTCATTGGCGAGATTCCAGTCCCCCATGGCCCGGCCACGGGCGCTGAGTCGGAGACCTTCCCCATGGGCCCCGAGGGTGTCTACACTGAGGAGCAGGAGCGTGAGATCTTCCGCTACATTACCCACCCCGATGACAGCTTCACCGACAAGGGCGTCTACTGGGCGGATCTGCCCCTCCTCCAGCGCATCTCGTTCGTCAACAAGGTCAACAATGAGGAGGCTGCTAGGGAGCTCAAGGCCACCTGGTCCCTGTTCAAGCGCGACCCCCTTGGCCCTGTCACTTGGTACTTCCGCAACGCGGTCCTACCCGGCGCCGGTCTTGGCCTGGAGGGCTTCGTGCTTTTTTCCATTGGCAACCTGTCTCCTCTGTTCTCCGCGGCCTGGCCCCAGTGCTGGGGCAGCAAGGCCACCGTCTGCAGCAAAAACTGGGTCGCTGCCGTGTCTTACATGGAGATCGTTGGCATCATGATTGGTCAGGTGTCCGTCGGGGTACGTTGTTCTATGAGACTATCATCTTGAGATGTGCAAGGGCCACATGTGCTAACGTTACCGCAGATCATCGGTGATTGGATTGGCCGTCGCTGGGGCTTGATCCAGGATGCTCTCATCATGTTTGTCGGTCTGCTCATGCTCACCGCAAGCTGGGGCTTGACGCTGAATGGGTGGGTTATCTGCTACGCCTGGTCGCTGTTCTTCTACAGCTATGGTGTCGGCGGTGAATACCCGATGACGGCTACCTCCTCGATGGAGAGCGCCGTCGGTTCTGGCAAGCTGTCGACGCGCGACGATCGTCTCCACCGCGGCCGCAAGGTGACCATGGCCTTTCTCATGCAAGGCTGGGGCCAGCTGGTCAACCAGGGCCTTCTGATCATCCTGCTTCTCATCTTCCACCACGGCAGCGGTGACCCGCCGTACAGCCTGCCCTCCGTGCAGTGGACCTTCCGCCTGTCGTTCGCCTTCCCTGCCGTCGGCACCCTGTGGCTTGTCTACTACCGCACCTACAAGATGGACAATAGCACCTCGCGCCAGCTGCAGATTGTCAAGAAGAAGAGCAACGTCACCGGGTACGACAGCCAGTCCCTCAAGCTCATCGTCCGCCACTTTGGTGGCCGTCTGCTTGCCACTGCCGTCGGCTGGTTCTGCAACGATGTCTTCTTCTACGGCAACAAGCTGTTCCAGGGCCAGTTCATCAACGTCATCTCCAACAACCCGAAGAGCATCATGGTCACCTGGGTGTGGAATCTTTGCAACATTATTGTCTCCCTGGCCGGCTACTACTTGGCCAGCTTCCTGATCGACAACAAGCTTTACGGACGCAAGATGATGCAGCAGGTTGGCTTCTTGATGTGCTTCATCATGTTCATCGTCCCTGCTTTCCACTACAAGTACTACAGCAGCTCCAAGGGCATTCATGCCTTCCAGGCCATGTACTTCCTCTCCTCCTTCTTCAACCAGTTCGGACCCAACGCCGTCACCTTCCTTGTCGCCGGCGAGGTGTTCCCGACCCCCATCCGCGCCTCGGCCCACGGTTTCTCTGCGTGCATGGGCAAGGCCGGTGCCCTGCTCGCCTCGGTCCTGTACAACTACATCGACACCCAGACCAAGTTCTACGTCGTGCCCTGGTTCGGTCTGGCCGGCATGTTTTTCACCTACCTCTTCCTTCCCGACACGACCGGCCTCGACCTGAAGGAGCAGGAGCGCCGCTGGTCCTACGTCAAGGAGGGCCGCGATTCGGAGTACCACGGCATCGCCGTGCACCCGAAGCACCTGTCCATGTGGGAGCGCCTGCGGGGTGTCGGGAAGCACTACAACCCGGAGCTGGACAACAAGGCCAAGCTCGCGGATCTTCGTGCCGAGTGGGAGGAGCGCGAGAGCGCCAAGCAGCGGGCCGAGATCGAAGGCGGCAAGGAGGCGGAAGTGGACGACCACGGTCTGACCGACGACGCCCATCGGTTCTTCCTGCACACAAGTCCGAACAGCCCCTTTATGGCTGGCCGGACCGGGAAGCCGAACGGCGTGCTGGAGGACCTCGCCCTGCCTAACCACCCTGACGAGAAAGAAGGCGAAGGCTCATCTTCGTCTTCGTGACGTGACGGCCGTTGTTAGATTTCATGAATTGCTTTTCGTTTATAGCTCAAGGACGGCGTTTTCATTTTTCTCATTTTTTTTGCACCTCTCATACATAAAAGTTCTTTTCAAGACCAGGATACCAAAGAAATTGTTGCAACTGTCTCATTTTGCCCGTCCCATACAGAGCAAATTACTGCCGGCTAATACCGCCTTCGAGTTGACGACCTTATCAATACTCGGTTTCTTATCACCACGTGCTGTTTATATTTCTGCCTGAGGCACGAAGCAGCCCACCAAAGGACACCATACCCCATTTTCGAACTGCCAGCTAGCTGCGTCCCAGCACCCCTTTCTCCCTTACCCTCTTCTCGCCAAACACCCTCCTCTCTGCGTCGCATTTGGTGTTCAGTCTTCGCCATGCGGTTGGACGTTAAGGTGCGTCATCTGCCGACTCGGTTCCCCCTATACGACCGTCTACCGTGCTACCAAGTGCCACTGTCCTCCTCACCGCTGACCCGACCCCCCCCCTTTCTAGAGAAGCCTTTTCGCGCGAAGCGAACGGGTGAAGGGCATCGACTTTCACCCGCAGGAGCCATGGGTCCTGACAACTTTATACTCGGGCCAATGCCACATCTGGAACTATGAGACGGGCCAGATTGTCAAGACGTTTGAGCTGACGGACGTGCCGGTGCGCGCAGGGCGCTTCATGTGAGTTGGGGAAGAGCCGACGCGACCGTGCAGGCCAAGGGCTACGGGAGGGGGCCAGAGCCTCACGGCGCAGAGAATTGCTAACGCGTGATGTGACAGTGCCCGCAAGAACTGGATTGTCTGCGGCAGCGACGACTTCCAGATGCGCGTCTACAACTACAACACCTCCGAGAAGATCACGAGTTTCGAGGCGCACCCCGACTACATCCGTGCCTTGGCGGTTCACCCGTACGCCTGCTCCCCGTCTCCCGTGCACGTCGGATCTCTAACCATAGCAGGACCCAACCGTTTGTTCTCTCCGCGAGCGATGACATGACCATCAAGTGCTGGGACTGGGAGAAGGGCTGGAAGTGCATCCAGGTCTTTGAGGGCCATAGCCACTATGTTATGGGTCTTGCCATCAACCCCAAGGATACCGGTCTCTTCGCATCGGCTTGCCTGGATAGGACCGTGAAGGTCTGGTCGGTACGTCTACGGTCCCTCTCCTCGAGCGTGACGTGTGGTGGTTTGCATTCCTAACGTTTCGACAATGCCAGTTTGGGTCGAGCACCGCCAACTTCACCCTTGAAGCCCACGAAACGAAGGGCGTCAACTATGTCGACTACTGTAGGCGAACCTCGACCGCGTTCCCTCGTTTCGGCCAGCCTGCTAACTCGGTGGTTTTCCCCGCTGCACAGACCCTCACTCCGACCGCCCGTATATCCTGACGACATCGGACGACCGGACGATCAAGGTCTGGGACCTGACAACCAAGTCCCTGCAGGCCACGCTCGAGGGCCATACGAACAACGTCTCCTTCGCCGTGTATCACCCGGAGCTGCCCATTATCGTATCCGGCTCGGAGGACGGCACCATCAAGATCTGGCACAGCGGCACTTACCGTCTAGAGCAGTCGCTCAACTACGGGCTGGAGCGCGCGTGGTGTGTATCGTATCAGAAGGGCAAGCAGGGTGTCGGCATCGGCTTCGACGATGGCGTTGTGGTGATCAAGATGGGCCGGGATGAGCCGGCCATCTCTATGGACGCATCCGGAAAGGTCATTGTGGCCAAGAACAACGACATTGTCTCGGCCATCATCAAGGCCGACCCAAACACCAAGGACAACGACCCGATCAACCTGCAGACCAAGGACCTCGGGCAGTGCGAAGTGTACCCGCAGACGCTGCAGCACTCGCCCAACGGGCGGTTTGTGGCCGTTTCGGGCGATGGGGAGTACATTATCTACACGGCCCTGGCCTGGCGGCAAAAGGGCTTTGGTAGTGCTCTAGACTTGTACGTTTCTGCCCCCCTACCCTGACGTGTGGCTCCGGCGTGTCTGTGTTTCCGTTTTTTTTTTCTAACTCGCTTTCTTCCGCAGTGTCTGGGCGTGCAAAGACAACGGCAACGACTATGCCGTGCGCGAATCACCAACGTCGGTCAAGATCTTCAAGAACTTTGTGGAGAAGTCGGGCGGCCTGGATGTCGGGTTCCAGGCCGATGGGCTGCACGGCGGCGTTCTGCTGGGCGTGCGCGGCGCCGGGGGCGTGTCGTTCTTTGACTGGCAGACGGGTGGCCTGGTTCGCCGCATCGAGGTCGAGCCGCGGGAGGTGTACTGGTCGGACAGCGGCGAGCTCGTGTGTCTGGCGTGCGAAGACACGTTCTACATTCTGCGGTTCTCGCGCGAGAACTACGTGGCGGCGGTGCAGGCGGGCGAGGCAGAGGACGACGGCGTGGAGGCGGCGTTTGAGGTGATCACGGACATCAACGAGACGGTGTGGACGGGCAAGTGGGTGGGTGACTGCTTCGTGTACACGAACAGCACGAACCGGCTCAACTACCTGGTGGGCGACCAGACGTACACGATTTCGCACACGGACGCGCCGATGTACATTCTGGGGTACCTGCAGCGCGACTCGCGGATCTACCTGGCGGACAAGGACATCAAGGTGACGTCGTTTGCGCTGTCGGTGGGCCTGCTGGAGTACGAGACGTGCGTGCTGCGCGGCGACATGGAGGCGGCGGCCGAGCTGCTGCCGAGCATTGAGGAGAGCCAGCTGAACAAGGTGGCCCGTTTCCTCGAAGGACAGGGTAAGATTGGTTGTCGGCGGTTGAAGACGAGACGCTGGATCGTTGTGCTAACAGCTGTTGCAGGCTTCAAGGAGCTGGCGCTGGAGGTTGCCACGGACCCGGACCACAAGTTTGACCTTGCGCTGGCCCTCAACCACCTGGACATTGCTCTGGAGTTGGCGAAAACGGCCGACGTGGAGCACAAGTGGAAGGCCGTTGGTGGTGCGTGCCGTTCTCCTAAAACCCCCCAACTCTGCTGCTGTTGCTGACCTTGACAGATGCTGCGCTGAGCGCGTGGGACGTGCCGCTGGCCGCAGAGTGCTTCACGCACTCGAAAGACCTGGGCTCGCTGCTGCTGCTGCACAGCTCGACGGGCGACCGGGAGGGCCTGGCTCAGCTGGAGGCGCTGGCGGTGGAGGCGGGGGTGTACAATGTGGCGTTTACGTGCCGCTGGCTCCTGGGCGACGTGGCGGGGTGCGTGGAGACGCTGACGAAGACGGACCGGCTGGCGGAGGCGGCGCTGTTTGCGCAGACGTACAAGCCGAGCCTGGCGCCGGCGGTGGTGGGCGCGTGGAAGCAGAGCCTGGAGAAGAACAAGAAGGGGCGGGTGGCGAAGACGATTGGGGTGCCGGGCGAGGACGAGGAGCTGTTCCCGGAGTGGGACGAGTGGCTGGCGCTGGAGAAGAGCGGGCCGGTGGTGGTGGACGACTTGGTGGACACGACCGAGGCGGCGGAGGCGCCGGAGACGAACGGCAAGGCGGAGAGCGGGACGGAGGACGAAGGGGAGGCGGAGGCGGAGGCGGAGGAGGACGCAGAGGCGATGGAGGAGGCGGAGTGAAGGGGTGTTTTGGTTCATGTTTACGACTTGTCGGTAGAAGCAAGAAGGAGAAAGAAAAGGGCACTGGAAATGGACACTGGGATTTTGCATCTTGGCTATGGTGCGGCCGGGGCAGACGGACACTGGGTAGACGCCGGACGTAGACGCCGGACGTGGACGCCGGGACGTGGACGCCGGGACGTGGACGCCGGACGTAGACGCCGGGACGTAAAGCCGGCTGGATCTGTCTGGTGGTGGCAGCCCGGGCGGGCCTTTTACGATGGCTTTGGCAGCAGACAGCGATTGGACAGGGGACTGGCATGTTGACAGCGACAGACGCCCTTGGGGCTGCTCCCGTCTGCGTCTAGTGGCCCGTTCCTGAGACCTGCGCAATCCAGCGTCTGCGGTTGGGTGGCACGCACCAGCTCGCCGGTTCGGCACAATGCAGCGCGCAAGAGCGGGGCCTGAATCCCGCGGTCCGATGCCGTCCGTTGGTGGGCCGGTGGAACGGTTTCCCCCCTCCCCTCCAGGGCGGTTGGCGATGTCGCCATGTTTGCGCTTTCTGTCGTTTTTCGCATCATTTTGCTGTTTTTATTTCGTGTCGCTTCTTTCTGTCTTTCCTCCGTCTCCCAACACAAATCCCGACGAAGCCCGCCATGGCCAAAGTCTTTGACGCGGAAGAAGGTGTGTGCTCTTCAGTCTTTATCGCGTTCCTGTCCCACGCGTTCGTTCGGCTGACCGCCAGTCGCCCAACACGCCTCCGCGCAGAGCTGCTGGGTGGTGCTGTACGGCAATGTGTACGACGTGACGGACTTTGTGCCGTCGCACCCCGGCGGCGCGAAGGTGATCCTGCGGCTGGCGGGCACGGACTGCACGGAGCATTTCGACCCGGTGCACCCGCCGGGCACGCTGGACGAGCTCAAGCCGGAGGCCAAGCTGGGGACGGTGGACGCGGCGAGCCTGGCGCGGCTGGCAGCGAAGAGGGGGGGTGGTGGTGCCAGCAACGGCAACGGCAACGGCAACGGCAACGGCAGCGGCAACGGCAACGACGACGACGGCTCCGGCGCCGTGGTCCCGTACAAGGCGCCGCCGCTGGAGCAGCTGCTCAACCTGGACGAGTTCGAGGCGGTGGCGACGAAGCTGGTGTCGAACAAGTGCTGGGCGTACTACTACTCGGGCGGCGACGACCTGCAGTCGAAGCGGCACAACACGGCGGCGTTCCGGCAGGTGCTGCTGCGGCCGCGGGTGTTTGTGGACTGCACGCAGTGCTCGCTGCAGACGCGGATCCTGGGGGGGCGCGAGACGATTGGGCTGCCGGTGTACGCGGCGCCGGCGGCGATGGCGCGGCTGGCGCACGCGGACGGCGAGGCGGGGATCGCGCGCGGGCTGGCGGGCTTCGGGGGCATGCAGCTGGTGTCGCACAACGCGTCGATGACGGTGGAGCAGGTGGCGGCGGCGGCGGCGCCGGGGCAGGTGCTGGGGTGGCAGATCTACGTGCAGAAGGAGCGGCGGCGCAGCGAGGCGATGCTGGCGCGCGTGGAGCGGCTGCGGGCGCAGTTCCGGTTTGTGGTGCTGACGCTGGACGCGCCGGTGGGCGGCAAGCGCGAGATCGACGAGCGGGCGCAGTTCGGGCCGGCGCCGGAGGTGCTGGTGGCGCCGACGCAGGCGGGCGCGGCGCCGGCGCCGGCGGGCGGCGGGATCGGGCAGCAGATGTTCTGGGGCACGGCGGCGGACCTGACGTGGCAGGCGACGCTGCCGTGGCTGCGGCAGCACACGAGCCTGCCGATCGTGCTCAAGGGCGTGCAGACGCACGAGGACGCGTGGCTGGCGGCGCAGTACGCGGCGGCGCACCCGGGCAGCATCGCCGGCATCATCCTGTCGAACCACGGCGGCCGCGCGCTGGACACGGCGCCGCCGGCGCTGCACACGCTGCTGGAGATCCGCCGCCACTGCCCGCAGGTCTTCGCCCGGCTCGACGTCTGGCTCGACGGCGGCGTCAAGCGCGGCACCGACGTCGTCAAGGCCCTGTGTCTCGGCGCCACCGCCGTCGGCGTCGGCCGCGCGCCGCTCTGGGGGCTCGGCGCCGGCGGCTGGCGCGGCGTCGAGCGCACCTTTGCCATCCTCGCCGACGAGATTGCGCGCTGCATGCGCCTGCTGGGCGCCCGCTCCGTCGCCGACCTCAACCCGCGCATGGTCAACGCCCGCGCCCTCGAGCGCGACATCTTTGACGGCGACGCCGGCCTGGAGACGCTGGCCGCCAAGCTGTAGAGACCCGGCCGGCCCAACGCACGCGCCCACGCGCCCATCCTCATTTCGCCTCCGCCCGGGGCCAATTAGGGCGTCTCGGCGTCTCCATCTTCTCCAGCTTTCCCCAGGATATCCGGTCGATCGTGTGGTCCTCTTTCGTTTTTCGTTTTCCGTTTTTCGTCTTCTCGCGTCCTGCGTTTCCGTTCGCTTCCGTCGTTTCGTCGTTTTCGTCGTTTATATCGTCCATCGTTTTCATCCTGTCTCGCTTGCTCTCCCTGTGCTCCTAGTCCCTCCCTTCACCGACCTCCATCGCATGTGCTGCCGACCCCAACGAGAGGGGAAATGGAAAAAGCACCAAAACGAGCGGTGGCCTCCCGATCCGGCTCCCCTACGTAATGGCGGCTAGCTCCAGCAATGCGGGGTTTGCTCTAGCCCGTCACGCGCTGGAAAAAAAGGACAATCTTGGCTCGCTTCTCCAGACCCCAACCCCGCACGGCCAATGGCGAGTGACGCAAAGTCAATCCATCTCCGAGCCCGAACGCGTCGCAAAGGACGGTGAGCAAGGTTCCGCGGGAGAAAGAAGGGGCAGTCAGGGGCGATACAAGAGCAAGCGAATGTATCTGGAAGTCACCGAAGCGAAGAACAAAAAGATGGAAATAGAATGAAACGAAGAAAAAGAATAGGAATGAAAATGAAAATAAAAATAAAAATAATAATAATAATAAAGACGGTCAACGAAAGAGATCGCAGACGCACTGCATTTGATTTGTGATCCAGCCGCCAAAGATACGACGTCTGAAGATACGAGAGCAAGTTACAAGTTATTAATACGGAGTACTCGTATCTTACAAAGTAAAATACGGAGTAAGATACGGATACAGCGACTTGGCAGCTCAAAGCAGAAGGTCGTCGCAGGGGTCTGCTGCTTGTATCACACTACGGATACGACGGTACGTCCGTCTTGTACTGGCGAAGCGGCAGGAAAGCCACTGACATGTGCTGCTGCAGGCCGGCGGCCACCCCCTCTTTTGGCCGCCATCACAAGCCGGCGATCTCGTGGTGGCTCGCGGCACAGACGGCTGCAATGGAGGGGAGCGGGCGGGAAGGATGCAGCGCCGTCCAGGCCTGCGGAGTCGAGGCCAGCCCGAAGAGGGGAAAGAGGATAAAAGAAGGACAACGGGTCATGGACATGGGGAATTGGCAAAGGGCCATGCGAGCCAAGCAAAGAGCCAAGGAGACAAAGAACAACAAGCAGGCAGGGGGGGGGGGAGACGACGCGGCCTCCTGGAAAGGCCGAAGCCGCTGCAGCTGGCTGATCTGCGCGCGCTTTTCCTCAGCGGTGTTCGTTTCGGGGGCCCTTCCGCTTCGTACGAGCTGGCGAGTTGGGATCGACCCTGTCTTGGGAATCTTTTTCTCTTAATTCTACTTCTGACGGGCTTCGGTCCTTCATGGAAAAGTGTTGGGGAGACTAAGAAAAGAAGCACAGGACAACAGGAAAAACAGACAACTAGGGCAGACGGGAGCGCTCACAGGAAAATAGAAAAAAAGAGAAAAAAGAGAAAAAGACGCAGAAAAAAAGCCTGCACGCTAGTGTCGTCTGTCCGTAGGACCCGTGGTAGGAGCCGGCGCCGCGATCGCAAACCTGGGGGTGGGAAAAAAAGAGTGGGGCGCCTCCTGAAAGACAAGACTCGGCCGCGTGCGTTCTCCGTACTGTGTCCCAACAATGTATTGTCGTACGAAGAGCAAAAACGAAGCAAGGCCGCAGAACCTGCCTCTCTGGCCCGCGCAACGCCACGCCCGCAAAGCCATCCCTGCTGCGCGGCATCGCGGGCGAGAGGCCTCGAAAAGGGGTTTCCGGCCGAGATGGCCACCGCGCGGGCCATGGCCGCGCAACGCATGCGACGGCAGAGTCGCAGCAACGACACCCCCCCCCCCCCCCCCCCCTGCGGCCCTTGCGGGTATGTGTGCACACTGTATACACACAGTGTACATCCGCCCGTGCGACGACGTTGTTACACGCTTGGCTTTGCTGCCAACGTGCGGTCGGCCGACCGACGACATCGCCGGGTTGTGTTTGTCGTTCGCGGGCCTGCATGACCGACTGCCTGCCCTGCCCGTCCAGACAGACGGCGCGCGGGGTCGACGGTGATGCAAGCCTGCCACGATCGCCGTGCCATGCATCCATCACATGAAAAGACAGCAACGAGAGAGAGAGAGAGAGAGGGGAAGAAGAAGAGAAAGAAGAGATTCTTTCTTTTTTTTTTTCCATTTTCCTCCTCCCCCGTGCGTCTTCTTTTTGCCCTGCTTCGTTTTTTATTCCTCTTTTCGTCGTCGTGTGTTCTGCTGTTCTTAACCCGTTTGGTCTCTCCCCGCAAAGCCGTTGCCCTCTTATAAAGACCACACGACCGCCCTTCTTCGCCTTCGACTCGACTCGACACGAAGCTGAAAAAGAGAGTCGCCCCCCCCCCCGTGTTGTCGTCTGCTACCTCCCCCCCTGGCTCGTCGTCACGCCCTTTTCCCTGTTTCCCCCATAAGAACCGTATCGCCACCATCTCCCCCGGCTCTTGGCTATTTCCGTTCTAGGCTTTAAAACCGACCACCCCCC